>JAASGH010000019.1:0-129823 GCA_023334155.1 Globisporangium heterothallicum | reverse complement strand
CTTTCCGTGTACCAGTAGAAGAGTTTTTCCTTGGCTTGTAGCTCCAAGTGACCCGCGTAGTGCTTGAAGTTCACATTCGCGTTGTCCAACCCGGGCAAATCCGTGACTAGATGTGCCTCGTTGTTGTTGTTGCTGTTGTTGATGCTGTCGGTAGCAGCGGCGACATTGGTTCCAGCGAGCGCGACAGCGGTCAAGAGCACGAGATTGCGCAGCACTTTCATCTTCCTTTCTTCTCTTCTGGAGTTGATGACGAAGACTGGAGGGAAAGATGAAATGAGCGAGTGCACTGCCGCTCGCTCCTGGACGAGATGCATGTGCAGCAGACGGACAGGGAGGAGGGAATGGCACACACACACCATCTTCCTCGACACACACATTCTCGTGGACACTCGACACTCAACTGGCAGCGAGCGTTCGATCCAGAAGAAGAGCTGTTCTTTTTTTTTCATCGTTGATGCGCATCCGTGGATGGGTCAACCACTTCGTGTTCAGTCGACCCGGGGCATTGAGAGCGGGTCACTGGGTTTCGGGTTCTATCACGATTGAAAGAAAGCGAAGAAGACACAGAGGTGTCACACACTCATCGAGTGTGCGAGGGAAGCATCTGGATCGCACGACTCGCGATGCTGGAGAACTGCGCTGCAGCTTATTCGACGCTACTACGGTGCGGTTTTGTCAACCGCGTCGTCGAAAGAGTCAGAACGATGCTGCTTTAGGTTAGTGCAACGCAGTATTCCGAATATCCCATCTCCCTGTCAATAGTAATAAGCTCGAAAAGAAACCTCTGAATGAAAAACCCACCCAGATCGGTTTAACCTGCATCTCGGAATGGTGGTCACACCTGGATAAGCACCAATGTCGAAAACCAGGTGCAGCTACGAGCGAATGACCAATAGGCGGTGGATCCGTGCAGGTTCCTCAAACGGAGATGTGGGTCGCTCCACAACTTGGTCAGTATCAATGGAGCTCCTTCACATCGAACGACATTGACACGCGAACCTCAAAACCGACACGAAGATGTTGGCGGCGACGAACGGATCGACGTCGCTGCTTCTGCAGCGCGTGCACCGCAACTGCACAATCCCGTCCAGAGTGCTTCGAAATGGGGTCGCTGCGCGTGCATTCCACCGCTCCGTGGGCATCGTCGGGATGCCGAATGTCGGGAAATCCACGCTTTTCAATGCGCTGACGAAAACCGAGAACGCACAAGCTGCGAACTACCCATTCTGCACGATCGACCCAAACATCGCGCGTGTGGCCGTGCCAGATCCCCGTGTGCATCGCCTCGCCGAAATCGAGAAGTCGCAGAAAGTCATTGAGACCCAGGTGCGTCGTGTGTATTGTATTGGGGAGGTTGTGTGCGCATAGTGGACTCAGAACGGTTTGTGACGATTGCAGCTCGAGTTTGTCGATATCGCTGGACTGGTTCGCGGTGCGTCCAAAGGAGAAGGGTTGGGGAACAAGTTCTTGGAAAACATTCGCCAGGTCGCTGTGATCGCGCATGTCGTGCGGTGCTTTGAAGATACGAACATCTTGCACGTCGATGAATCGGTGGACCCGATTCGTGACCTCGAGACGATTCGTACGGAATTGATCCTCTCGGATCTTCAAACTGTCGAGAAACGCTTGAGCAACCTCCAGAAGAAGAAGAAATCGACGGACCCGACGATCCCAGCACTGCTTGAAGTGCTCGAGCGCCTCCAACCTCATTTGGAAGACGGCAACCAAGCGCACGGTCTGGTGTTTGACAAACCCGAAGAGCAGATCCAATTCGAGCGTCTGCAGTTGCTGACGGCGAAGAAGGCGATGTACTTGTGCAACACTTCGGAAGACGATGCCGCGAATGGCAACGCGATGACAGAAGCCGTGCGCGAGCGAGTGGAAGCAGAAGGAAGCTTGTGCATCAATGTCTCGGGTGCACTCGAAGAAGCCGCGGCGTCGTTTGAAGACGAAGAAAGCCAGTTGGAGTACCTCCAAGAAAGCGGACTCGGTGAAACGGGACTCACCAAGGTCATCCGTGCTAGTAAAGACCTGCTGCAGCTGCAAACGTACTACACGGTTGGGGAGAAAGAAGCGCGCGCATGGAACGTCCCATTTGGCGCCACGGCACCCGTCGCAGCTGGTGTGATTCACTCGGATTTCGAGCGCTTGTTCATCCGAGCCGAGACGGTCGCGTACGACGACTTCGTTCGCGCCGGATCCATGAAGGTCGCGAAGGAGAAAGGGTTTGTGCGCTCGGAAGGCAAGGAGTACCAGTGCCAAGACGGCGACATCTACAACTTCCTCGTCGGTAAATAATTTGCTGCAGAGTACGCTAGAAAGCACAGATAGAGGTTTGGATGGAAGATCATGCGAGGTCGAGGTCGACAGACTCTTGCAAGAAAAAAATAGATACGATGCATTGGTTGTTGGAGTCGTTAGCCCTACAAACGACGAAGCAGCGGTCATTCATCTCACTCTAGTTGCTACGAAGAAATGGACCACAGAGCGAAAGCGCTCTCTTCGATCTCTATCATGATCCAAGTGGTATTGCACAGACACTAACGCACACATCCCTCCTTCTCGTCATAATCTGCATGGTCACGTGGAAGTCGTTTGCGCAAAAAGTGCAAAACTTCCAGTATTCTTGCAATCAGTGAGGAAACGACTTCACGCGATCATTCAAATCAGGAGAACGAAAAGGGAAGGGTGCGCTCGGTCCAGCTGCGTGCCTCTTCGCGGATCAGACGATGATGCCGCTTGCACGCCAGTTGCCGGTTAACGCGTCGGTAACGACACCCGCATTGCTCTTGTACGAGGCAACGGACAGCGGCGTCCGACCGCTGTACGATGCCACTGTGATGGACGCACCACATCGAACCAGCTCGGCAACGACCTCCAGGTGACCTCCACGAACGGCGTCAAACAACGGCGTCTCTCCGCAAATGTCTTTCATGTCCACCGCAGCACCTCTATCAACCAGCAGCTTCACCACATCCAGATGTCCGGTCTGCGCAGCGAGACGAAGCGGCGACTGCCGATCCCTGCTTCGCTGATTCACCTCTGCGCCGTGATCCAAAAGCGCTCTCACGACACCAGCATGGCCTTCACGCGACGCAACCGACAATGGGGTCAGACCGTTCTCCTTGCGGTGATCCACACACGCTCCGTACTCGACGATCAACGCGTTGACAACGTCGACGTGGCCGCGCGCCGCTGCCCTGAACAGCGGAGTCTCGCCTTCGACGCATCGCGCATCCACACACGCGCCGTTCGCGAGCAGCGACCGGACGACCTCCATGTGCCCACTCCATGCTGCCATGAACAATGGCGTGCGTCCGCGACCGTTCGCTTCGTTTACAAGCGCCGCACTCGCTTCAGGTCCGGCTTGCAGCAGCAGCTTCTCGACGGTGTCCAGATGTCCGTCGAACGACGCCATCATCAACGGCGACGACGACGACGCGGGACGGACAGGCAGTGCGTTCATCGGCGGAGGGGTCTTCTCTGGAGCAGTCATGCGCACTGCACGCGGAAGTTCATGCCCTGGCGCAACGACGACGACGAAGACTGCTTGGAAGACTAGGTCTGGACGATGTGGGTGCTGCGGCGCAAATTCTCGAATGCTGGTGTTTTTTGTTTTTCTTCTTTGCGGGAGTGAGAAGAAGAAAATTCTGTTCCGAGTATCTGGACTGAGGCAGACGGGTCTGTCCATAGCGCTGCTTCATTGGCCAATAAGGGGGAGTGAGGAGGGCCGCCATTGGCTGTAATGTTGTGAGTGGGAAGAGACATGCATGGACAGTGCAAGACTCCAAAACCACATGTCGCGCTCACATGCAGAAACGGGAGTTGTGGAATTGGAGCGGATCGTGTGCTTGCGTGTCGTAGCTCTTCTCTCGCGATGTGGTTGAAGCGCTGGATTGATCCGAGCAGTGCATTCCAACGACACGAACGTATCCGCGCCTTCGCACAGATCCATGGTACTCCGAAAGCAAGGATGGTTTCAAAGCGGTACCAACTGTGCTCGCACTCAACATGCAAGCGCGCTTGTGGTCCTTTTTGAGGGTGGAAAATAAAAGAGGCATTCCCCCCACAGTGTCTTCATTGACATGAACGCTTAGTTGCAGCATGTGTGGACGGACGCGCTGTCCGCAATGACACCTAGTAAATGCAATTGCAAGAGCACAGCAGTTTACCTTCCGCTCCGATCTTGTATGAGCAGATTGGAAATGAACTTGGATCGTTATCGTGTCGATTTCTTTCGTCGCGCTGGCGCTGCAATGGCGTCCAGCACAAACTGCTCTCCCTGTCTCGGTTGCTCTGCCACGTAGATCACGCCACTTGCTGACCTTCTCACGACGGGTCCGTCCTTGCTTCGATGGCGGTTCAAGCGCGCTTCTACCACGCTTCGCGTCAAATCGGTTTGCCACTCCTGCTTGATGATTTCTTCCACCTCTGTGTCGCTGAGCTTGATACCGTCTCTATTGGAGAGGGAGATAGTGGTGCGATGAAGGCCAGTTAGCATGCGATGCTATGACAAGCAAAGACAGAATCAAGGATGCGGTGCTCACATACGCGGACATCTGCTGCTTCAACTCCTTGATCGCGAACCGCATGTACACTTTGCTCGGCTGCAACTCCGGGTTGTCCCGGAACGTATTGATCTTTGTGCCATAGTAATGCATATCCATGGGTTTCCCCGCGAACTGCTTCCACTGCGCGGGGAGCGCATCCATTTGCTGCTCGATGCGCTTCACGCGCAGCGCCATCTCGTACCCACCTTTCCGGTCCATATTCCCACACCCTCTTTATTTTGGAAGCAATCCTCTGAAACGACATCATGTGATTCCCATTATAAGGTGGCACACATCCCCCACCCTAATTGGAGGACCAGATTCCAGTTGCTTCGCATGCACGTGTTGCACTCCTTGAGATTCAAAAGCGAAGAGCTCCGCAATAGCGCCAATATGATCCCTGACCAGCACCCCGTTCTCCAAGCGCTGCTCGGCACGCTCGTCACATGGGGGCTCACCGCCGCAGTACGTACTACTACTTGTGTCTCGCTCTGTATACTCTTGGACACGCGCTTCGAGTTCCCGCTCGCTGTAGTGTGTCTGCATGCGGATGTTGCAGCACGAAGTCGGCGTTCTTAATGGTCGTCCCAAAAGGCATTGTCTTTAGTGATTCGATAGAAGGGATATCAAAAGGGGTTGCGCGCTCTTGACGATCACATGGCAATGTGTCGTCATGTGTATGTGCGTGCACGTGGGTGTAGGGATCTGCGATGGTGTTTTTCCTTGACGTGGAAGACAAGAAGAAGAGCCAAAAGATCCTCGACTGGATGCTGGTGAGTGGTCGCTTCTTTACCGTCCGCTAGAGAGAACTCCCTCAGATATTGATGCATGCACGTTGGTTTCCATGGACTATGCTTCACTAGGGCTTTGCCGGTGGTGTGATGATTGCGGCTTCGTACTGGTCGTTGCTCGCGCCTGCGATTGAAATCGCGGAAGAATCTGGAATCTACGGTCGCTGGGCATTCCTTCCTGCGGCGATTGGCTTTGGACTCGGCGCCGCCGCGTTGTTCGCGACGGAAAGCGCGCTGCCCATGATCGAAAATGTGCTCGGCAGACCACAGGATTTGAGCAAAAAGAACGACGACCTGTACAGTCATGGTGGCCATTTAGGACCCGACCCCATGGCGAGTTATGGAGTCCACGCTGGCGGGGGCAAGACCAACAGTTTCCGCCGGGTTCTGCTCTTGGTGATCGCGATTACGCTGCATAACCTGCCAGAGGGCATGGCGGTCGGTGTTGGCTTCGGGAGCATTGGCCACAGTCAGAGTGCGACTTTCTCGAACGCCGTGAGTCTCGCGATCGGAATCGGGTTGCAAAATTTCCCCGAAGGACTCGCGGTGTCGATGCCGCTGCGCAGAGAGGGCATGTCGGCGTGGAAAGCGTTTATGTGGGGCCAATTGAGCGGGCTGGTCGAGCCTGTTGGAGGGGTGCGGTTGCTGGCAGTGATTTGCACCATAACTTCACAATCCTCTGCTGCACCACACTAACCTCGCTTGCAATTGTATTAAATGTCCAGATAATTGGTGCTGGCGCCGTGCTTTACGTGCAGCCGATTCTCCCGTACGCGCTCGCGTTTGCCGCGGGTGCGATGATCTTTGTCGTCGTCGACGATCTCATCCCGGAAGCGAATCAAAGTGGCAACCAGAAACTGGCCACTTTTGGCGTCATCGTTGGTTTCATCGTCATGATGGCCATGGATGTCGCTCTTGGGTAATGCGATACCCCTCCACGCGATCATCAAGCAAACCAAGAGAGAAGGAGCTACTGTCATAGAAAGCAAAAGAGAGAGAGCGAGATCATGCGTACGTAGCATGCATTTTTGAAAAACAATGTGCACATGGGACAAGGCATTTGTGTCGATACTAGACAACCGCTTTGCGCTCACTTCATAGTGCGCACAGATTCCTTTTCATACGCTCTCGTCATCGCGCATGAGAATGAACGAGAACGCGCTCGTCGAGTCTTCTCCCTCATCTAATAGCGCACACGATGACGATCCCGATGCTGCTCTCACACCATCCCTCTCCCCCTCACCTGTTTCCACAGTCGTGGCGATCCCACTTAGTTGCTCCCTCAATTGCGCTTGCAGGGCTTTTTCCGCTCTGATGTCTTTGAGCTCCATCCAAAGCGCGTGCACGAGCCCGACGACGCCGAGAAACGTGGCCGTCGCGAGCACCCACTGCACGAGGTCGTCGTAACTTCCGATCGCTGGGGACACAGAGCGGAATTTGTCGCCACCTGGGTTGATGCTCAACTCGACCATCGCTTGTGCGCTGCTATTGCTTGAACTCACCATGGCTTCACAATTCGCCTTGGCGACGCCAATGCGCAAATTGTCCACGTCGTAGACCACATTGTGGTTCGTGAGTGCACTCGCACCGATGATCGTTGATTTCGCGCTATCACCGAAGAACAGCGTGCCGGCATACTTTCCGACCCCCACGCGGTAGAAGTACATTGACGATGGCATGCACACTCTAGCATCATTTAAGAAGTGGAAGCAGATGTCGGGAAACTGCGCGACTTGAGCTTCCGAGAGATCGTAATAATGGTCGCTGATCGGGTACTGTTCATCGCCCGCTGCCTTCAGCCAGGCAGTCTTCAACGGCGCCTCCACGGCCGACGGCAAGTACACGAATGTCGTACCGCTATCAAACACACAGCCTCGGTGCTTGTTGTACACTTCGTTGTCGATTTCGATGGCGGTGCTGCCGATTTCGATCGAGAGCAGCGTGACGGTCCAATATTGATACCCAGTGTCCCTGATCGGGGTGTATTCCACTGGGTCATAGTTGATCGATAGATCCACACCCCCAAGCGTCAAGACGCCACCTTTCGCGCCGAGGCACTGCGAGAAAATGCGCGACTTTGTGACTTTGTTCCGGTAGAACTGCTCATAGATCGAGTCCGTGTGCTTGGAGAACCCCATGATGCCATCCGACGTTTGCTCGTTGAACACGCCGTCCTGCTTGTAGATGCACCCGAAATCCACGTTGGTCTTGAACGCGGGTTGGTCTGGCGCAAACTGCATCTCGTCGGACACTTTGTTGGCGACCCAGTAGTCCCCTTCGACGTACGTCTGGCTGTATTGGCATTTCCCGGCGTCGCATTGCATGCATCCGTTGGTCGATTCGCACGTGAGGTACTGGGTGTTGTCGGTGAACTGGAACGGCGCATTTTCGTGGCGGGTGCCGCAATCATCGCACCCTGCGCAGATGAACGCCGTCTTGCCACTGCCGGTGTCGATAATGAGCGTGCGCGATTGTCCGCCGACGGTGACCTGGATCGTATGGGAACCTTCTCCGCTGTAGATGCGCGTCTCCGCTGCATCCAGTTGGCTCTGAGTCGTCGTAGTCGTCGTAGGACTCAAAGTAGATTCAGTCGCATTGTCGATTGCCAGGTTCTTCTCTTCCGAGACGGCGACTTCATCGCGGAATCTCGAGAGCAACCAGTTCACTTCCGATGAGCGCGCCATCTTTTTCAGCGCAACCTGGATCACGTCTGCTTCCACATGGGTCTTCGAAGGGATCGACAAAAAGGACGCAAGCGACAGCAGAATCGGTAACCCTCCAAGCAGCCGCATCGTTGTCTTTTGACTGCAAGAGAGAGAACGCTGACCCTGTGTGGCGTTAGTCGAAAACTGGCGCCACTGTCAAAAAGGTTCGAGTCGGGAAGGTGCGAGACAGCCAGGAATGCTCCGTTTCGCACCCTTGGACCGACGCAAGCGCTGTACTGCTGCCGCCGTCGGGAACGGAGAAGGCGCAACGGCTGGAGTTGTTGCAAATCCGCAGAGCGCTCGACTTGCAGAGGCAAAACACCGCCAGGTCCAAGGAATATCTCGCCGTCCCTGTGGATAATGCCGTGGCGCCTTTTCAAATACGACGACGGTTGAGAGACTCCAAGCACCAAAGAGTCGCACATGAAATCGGAGTTGCTTCATCTTCTTCGATGCATCTGATCGACAGTCCAGCACGGCGAGATGCTGCGGAACGAAACTGAGGAGCTGGCATGGCGCAAGGTGTCAAAACCGGTCTTTTACTTCAATAGATAGACTTTTATATTTAAACTGCTTCCCTCTTTTCGCAAACACATCGTCACACATATCGCGCACTGGTCTTGCTCGGTTGACTGATAGGTTTCCGCGCTCACTCGGATGCCACCGAAGGATTGGACGATCCGGTCGCCGTCATCGCTGGAGCGACGTCTGCTTTCCTACGCAGGAACCCACCATCACCGGTTATCCGCGGCGGTCCGGAGTACTCCGAGACAGCTTGGCGTCGGCGCTCATCGGCGAGTTCCATCTCCAACAACTGCACAATGTCTTCAAAATTGGGGCGACGTGGGGCACTTTCGTGCCAGCAACGGCGCATGATCTTCGCAAAAAGCGTGGGACAATCGTCGGGGATCTCCGGGCGATGGCCATTCAAAACTGCCTCCGAGAGCGCCAACACACTCCCAGGGATATCGAGATACGGGATCTTGCACGTGTAAAGCTGCCAGCACATGATACCAAAACTGTACACGTCGACTTTCACCGAGTATTCGGACGTGGCTTCGTCCTTTAGCACTTCAGGAGCCTGCATGGCAAGTCAACGAAAAGGACAAATCGTTAGGACATGGGCTGATAATCTGCAGCGCTCCGACGGAACAGATGCTTACCGCCCAACATGCACTTCCGATGTTTGTCGTCATCTGCAGCGTCAGATCCGCAGACGGATAGAAATCGGGTCGCTGATGCCGCACGACCTCTTTCTTTCGGAACAATCGAGACTCGCCAAAGTCGGCAACTTTCAGCATCTCTTGATCGGCATCGAAAATGCAATTCAGCGGCTTCAAGTCACTGTTTGCATAAAAGATAGACGAGGTCAGTTGGTCCACTCGCCGTTGGCTACGATGGAAACAAGGTGGAGGGAATAGTGCACTTACCGATGAATAATCGGAACCGGAAGCCCGTGCAAAAAACGCATTCCCATGGCGATCATGTGGGCGTACCGGAGCACGGTTTCATACGGCAGACTCGCATTGGCGTCAAGCACGTCCTGTAGTGTGCCGCCCCCGAGGTACTCGTACACAATGATCATGTTGCTGCCGCTGGTATAGCACCCGTACGTCATCATCACACACGGATGCATCAACTTGGACGACAAGTACGCTTCTTCCTTCATCTGATCAAGGCACTCGAACTGTGTGTGTTTAAATGTCTTCACTGCGACATCGACCGTGCGCGAGATCGAGTTGTCCATCACACCTTGGTGCCATTTAGCCTTGAGCACCAGCGCGAAAGTGCCTTCCCCTAAAATGTTGACGGGGTCTTCGAATTCGATGCTGTTTGGATCGATGGTCTTGAGCGACAAGCCGAAATCGAACGCCTTGCGGCACCGGTGGAAGTTCGTGAGCGTGATCACAGCAGTGCCAACACCCAGTACGTCAAACACGCACTGCAGCGTGAAGTGCGCAATCTGCATGCCTCGATCGAGCGGATCTGGGGATTGCATCGCCGTCAGCGTGATCAAGCTCCCCCAGCAAATGAAGAACAGCACCAGATACGACCGCGCGATCTTGTTGAGTCGACCCGTGGCAGACATTGGGTAGGATTCGCCGATTGTGCGCTTGAACCGGATGTAGAAGATGAAGTTGAAGCCGAACGCCAGCAATGGGTAGTACACGTACAGGATCAGCCGACACGTTGGGTACAGACACGGCTGAAAATTGTCCGACACGACGTCAGCATCGTATTTACGATACCCAACAAGCGACAGCGTGATCGACCCGAGCAAGGAGAGCAGCATCACGTTCACAGTGTAGGTGCGATACCGCTGCTTCGCACTGTGCGAATCCAACAGCACATCGGCGTACGACACCACGGAGCGGTACATGTTGAACGCGATCGCGCACGTGAACGAGATCTGTCCAAAGTTGAAGAAACTCTCGGCCATGCAGAAGAACAGGTACGTGATGTCGTTGACGCTTTCATTCACAAACTGCACGCGCAGTAAAGACGTAATCCAGTAGCCGCACTGCACAAAGCTCAGCTCGAGCACCAATGGCAGCGAGTACGTGCGGAACGACCGGAACGTAATGTGCATGCCGATGACCACAAGCGACATCCAGAGCGACAACGACATGAGCACGCAGTGCACGTACGTGTACACCTGCTTCGTCAAACTGGTTGTCCCTGTCCCTGTCTCACTCTCCGCGTCCCCAGCACTGCTCCCGCTATCGTCCCCTGATGCCGAGCTGTTGATCAAGTCGATCCCAGAGCGCGCATTCCGCGGCGGCAACGTGCCGTTGTACAACTCGTAGAGCGGACTGTCCTTTGCCAGAGTGACCATAGGCGCCGGCGTCGCTGCCACTGGTGCCGGTGTCGTCGAATTTGAAGAACTACTGCTAGCACTCACATGCAGTGCATCCACACCCACTTTCGCGATCAGCACGGCCGCCACAATGAACGCCGACAGCGTCGCGCCAATACAGAGCATGAACATGCACAGTTTCTTGCGCGTGCGTGCGAGATGCTGGCTTTTCTCCAGCTGCTTTGCGCGCAGTGCCTCCTTGGCGATGCGGCGCTGGATACGTCGTCGATTGCGTGCTTCGTCGTCGTCTTCGTCATCACCCACACCGATCGTGCGCTGGTTCTGCATCTGCAACTGGATGTGGACCTCCTCGGCGTCGATCTCATACTGGTTCGGGGTCTCCAACTGCGCCAAATACATTGCTTCTTCGCTTGTGAGCTCCTCGGTCGACATTCCACGGTCGCGGCTGGAGATCAAAGAAGCCCCGCCACCACCACCACCTGTCCCTGGTCCGCACTGCGGAGACGGCTCGCCGTTCAGTCCGCCGAGCGGGTTCTCTGTGTACAGCGTGGACGACAAGCGGTTCGAGGACAACGACGACGAGTACGATTCGAGAATGCTGCGCACGTACAACTCCTGGTCGATCAGCATTTGCTGGCGGTCCCGCGGTCGCGGCCGCTTCGACCCGGACCGCATCGTGACCATGCGCTTCCACCACTTGGGCTTCCGGTGGCCACCCGCACCTCCTGAGAAATCCGCATCCTCGTCCCCCGTCGTGCTGCTACTGAACTGACTATTCTGCGACGACGCAAACGACGCCAGCGACGAAAACGTGGACGACGGCGCGGGGGTACTCCTTGCTAAAATCGGCGTCGCTGTCCTGCTCTGGGTGCCTGCTGTTGTTGATGTTGACGTCGCGGTCGATACGGTGGAGATCGCGGTGTCTGCTAATCTTCGATTCTTTTCCTTGCGGAACGACGCGGGTGCGACTGACACAATCGGCGTCGAGGGCGAGTGGTCTATCCGCTCGTCCCCACCGCCGCCACCGCTTCTGTTACTATTATCACTACTCCTGCTATTCTTGTTATAATGTGTGTTCTTGCTGCTGCTTCTGGTACCTGCTCCAGGCTTCTTTTTCCCCACTTTCTTCAAGGGCGGCTTGGCATGCCGACTCGGTTCTGCTATTCCTGCGGCGGTCTCAGCTGTGTCGTCGTCCATACTGCGCGCTGCTGCCTGCAGGCATTTATCCACCGATGCGCGCGCCACTGTTTCTCTCTCTCTCTCTCTCTCTCTCTCTCTGCGTCCGTGTTTCTTTCTATACAAGTGGCGAGGTTGTCTTTCCGCTGTATTTAACTGTACGGTCTGCACGGTAGAGTGGTTGCACAGCACGCGGTCGGAAAAGCTTCCCGTTTTGCTGGGAAGAGCAAAAGCGCTGGTTCGGGGAGTGATTGTAGGTACCCGCCATCTAAAGAAAGTAAGTTCACAACGTGTACTGACTTTATAGTTGATCGAATGAAGTAACTTTAACGCCCTCTCCCTTCTGGTTTACTTTTCGAGTCCACTTGCATGGGTTAACAACATAAATAGTCCCAGTGTCGACATGCGCTGCAAGCAAAAAGAAGAAACACAGCGCCGATTCCATGATCGAGAAACATTGCTGGTCATGTGAGAGTTGCAGCATGCACGATGGTGTCGCCATTCGCTGCTTGCGCAGGGATTTGTTCGTTTGCGCACAGATGCAGGATCAGGTTTTTCGGAACCAAAAGTAGACGCTTCGTCGCTGAAGTAGCACGATGTGGTGGCGGGGTAGGGCGGGACATCGCAACGGTCGCGCGAGAAAGGCAGAGAAGAGGCTCGCCCAATTAGAATCCGCTTGGGAAAGTCGATCCACCAATCGCATGGGCGAACTGGTTTCAGATACCACAAAGAAAACAGAACCTCTCGCAAGCGTCCGCATACTAACCGCGAACTCTGTCTAACTTGATGGTTCATCTGTGAACGGACTAAATCGACGGAGCAGGTTGGTATGGGTGTTTTTGACCTGCGTCAAATCGAGCTGGCAGGAACGGACTCGACGGTTTGACCAGGCTCGTGAGCGCGAGCAGCGAGTTCGTTCACACAGCAAGCACTCGTTTCCACTGACGTGTCCGATGTGGCTGCGTGCGCAAAATCGGCAGCTGTTGCTTGCCAGACGCACACCCAACATTCGCAGCAGGAAATCTTTTTCGAGTTGCAAGTGTTGGCGTTCACTGCATACAGTACACACTCTACCTCCTCCCTTCGCTCTCCCGCGAGTGCACAAAAGGAAGCGAGAGAGAGAAAAGAAACGAGAGGGAGAAGAACCTCTTGCAGTCGTCTCCATTTGTCCGCGAACGTACAATATCGAATGCGACACATCCGATGGATGATTCCTTAATCAGAATGTATACGTACAATGTGCTCCTCTTTGCGGATGGTTGAGCACGTACAGCAATGCTTCGACTAGGTTCGCCAAGAACTGCCGTCCCATTGGCTACATTTCGTAAACTCCATTTCGAGCACAGACATTTCCCGAGTGGCGTTCGCTGATGATTCATGCACATTGCCACCGACAGAGAAAACAGCATTTCCGTTTGGTCATGGACACCGCGCTCGCTAGTCACGGATCCTCGAGCGTCTCAATCGTTGCGATCGCACTTGGTGCATGAAATCCTCATGTCCAGACATCGGAGATCCCCTTTTCTCTCTGACCGAGATCTTCCGAGATCCAACGCATCGCAAGCTGACCCTGCGCCACAAACCGCTTCGAGGTCAGCACGCCGCTCTGTGTGCGTTGTTGGAACGTCCTCATGCTCGAATGCACAAGTCGTTTGAATGTGTGCGCGTAGACTCCGTTTCACAGTGATCGTTTCGAGTGTTGGCTGTGCTCACCAAGAATGATGGTGATCAACATCGTCCATTTAGTCCCACACTATGGCCCAAGAGCCGTCCCACAGAGATGTGGCACACCGAACCAGATTGAAAATGCAGGATCCACCGTCAAACCTCCACCACCTCAGCACCTTTCCGCAATCTCCCCGCATCCAGAGGACGCCACCAACGACAATGACGACCATGGCGGCGACGGAGCAGACAGCGCTGCTGACCCGAAAGTCGGAGAAAGAGCTCGCTTTCTCGCTGGAAGACCCGCAGCACCGAGCCGTGTCGGTGTGGGAGCTGCGCGTGCTGCTCGTGCCATGTACGTAGTTGTGGAGCAATTACAAAAAAATCAAGATCAGCATGGAGAACATCATTTCGCAACGCTTCCAACACTGCACGTACGCGACGGCCGCTTGGAATTTGTATGCTAAGCGTATTTGTGATTGCATGCATGTCGTTGTCTGTAGACTTTTGGCCAAAAACATGGATGCTGGTATGTCTCCTAGGCGATTGGATGTGTATCGCGACATCAAATGGAGCGAGAGAGAGAACTGACATTGAGCATGTTTGCTATTCCCCTTCGTATCTGCTGTCTGTCTGGCTAGCGACTCCGTGTGACGGCGTCGTTTGCGTTCATGTTTTGCTCTCGTGGGTCGCGGATTCTTTCGCCACTGTTCCTGAAAGAGGCAACGAATGCTCTCTCGGAGAGTCCATTGACGCACTTCCCCGCATTCGCGATCGCGATGTATTGCCGTACGTTTATGCCTAGTTGTCGCGCTTGGTCAATAACTGCGCGTGTGCTGACTGTCTGGTCTTCTACTATTTCTGCAGTGACGCTCTTTGGGTTTGCATTCGCGAAGCAGCTGCAAACGTATCTGTACATGACTGTCAAGCAGCACGCGTACCAAGACGTTGCTGCAAAGGTATGGACACTTGACTATCCACAACGTTTGGAGCACGGCGAACGAATCTGCGATACCTAACTGTCTACTTCGTGCTGCGGTTGATCAGATGTTCGCCCACTTGCACAACCTGTCGATGAACTACCATCTCACCAAGAAAACCGGCAAAGTGCTGCGCTGTCTCGATCGAGGGTCCACCAGCACGGACAACATCGTCAATGTGATCTTCTTCCGCTTGCTTCCCACACTCGTCGAGCTCGTGGTGGTCTCGATTGTGTTCATCTTTTCCTTCCAAGAGAAGATCCTGTCGGTGATCTGCATCACGGGTGTGGTCTTCTATGTGGTCACGACGGCCGTCGGCACGCAAATCCGACTCAAGTACAAGAAAGAGACCAACGAGCACGACAACGAAGCGAGCGAGAAAGCAGTCGACTCGCTCACCAATTTCGAGACAGTCAAGTATTTCTGCACGGAAGAGTACGAGCTGAAGCGCTACATGGTCAGCATCAACATGTTCCAGCGTTCGCAGCTTTCTACGCGCGGTCTATTGAATGTGATCATCACCGTCCAGCAGCTCATCCAACAGAGCTGCCTTGGTGCGTGCTTGTATATCGCCGCGAGAAACATCTTCCGAGGCACCATGACGATCGGTGACTTTGTGGCTGTGACGGTGTATATCGCGAACATCTTCAAGCCGCTGGACTCGCTGGGGGACATCTACAACACGATCGTGCAATCGTTCGTGGACATGGAGAACTTGGTGGAGCTGCTGCAGATTGAGCCGGAGATCAGGGACCGAGCTGGTGCGCCAGCGCTGCACGTTGACCCGACTGCGAGCACCGTGGAGTTCAAAGGCGTGCACTTCAGGTATCCAAGTCAGCCACGTGCGAATGGTCTCAAAGACATCAGCTTCACTGTGCCAACTGGACACACGGTGGCGATCGTTGGCTCGACAGGCTCGGGGAAAACGACGATCAGCCGCTTGCTTTTCCGGTTTTACGAAGTGACTTCAGGGAAGATCTTGATCAATGGCCAGGATATTGCATCGGTTCGCCAGAAGTCGCTGCGTCAAAGCATCGGGATTGTGCCACAAGACACGGTGATGTTCAACGACTCGATTCGGTACAATGTAAGTCTGCACGCTTTCTGTGTTTGGCGAGCTATTCGTCTTCTCTTTGCGTGGTCTCATCGATCGTCGCTGCTATCTCGATGTGTGTATGCGATGCATGTAGCTCCTGTATGCGCGTCAGAACAGCACCGACGAAGAGCTCATCGCGGCCACAAAGGCTGCCAACATCTACGACTTGATCATGTCGCTGCCAAACCAGTTCGACTCGCAGATCGGCGAGCGCGGACTCAAGCTCAGCGGTGGTGAGAAGCAGCGAATTGCGATCGCGCGACTGGTGCTGAAAAACCCGTCCGTTGTCGTCCTTGACGAAGCCACGTCGTCGCTTGACACGATCACGGAGCGCAGTATCCACGCTGCGCTCGAGGTGGCGTGCAAAGGTCGCACGACGATCATCATTGCGCACCGCCTCTCGACGATTCGCCACGCCGACAATATCGTGGTTTTGGAGAAAGGACGCATCTTGGAAACCGGCAGTCACGCTCAATTGCTCAAGAAAAATGACGGTACGCGGCGTTGTCAGTGTTGTTCTCGACCTGTTAGACTAGTGGTGCATCGAGGTCGGAAGCTAATCTGGTTGTTTTGTATTTGACAGCGTACGCAAAGCTCTGGAGTGAGCAGTCGAAAGAATCGGAGGAGAGCGCGGTGAATTAGCTCGTTGCAAAGCAAAGGTTCCCAGAGTCTAGTTGCAATTGCGATCAATCCATCCATTTCATCGACTGCAATTAGAGAGATGTCGATCTGGTGGATGTAAGGATGCTGGAATGACGGTCAAGCACTATCACACTTGCGAGAGCACAGCATCGAACCGTAGTACAGCATTTGGTGGTCGTGGAAAGAGGGGTGGGGGAGGTGGACAGTCTTGACGGTCAGCTGCTGTACTGTACTTTCGGGAGGAGCGCAAATGGGTTCAAGTTGATGTCGGTCTGCAGGAATGACAAAAAGGGCAAGTTTCGAAGTGTGCATGTCGCGCGAAGGTTGAGCCACGCGAGAAGGCGCCGACATAAAATGCGCTCGAATGCACGCGAAACAACCTTCCCACAGCATTTCGCCCAGACGACGCGCAGCCCATCGCCGCAAAGAGGCGCGTGGTTGCATTGTAGGTAGCAGGCTCCGGAGGCAGCCGTTCCCTCTATCTTGTCATTCATTGCGGCTTCCTGTGTGTCTTCCGAACTGCGGAGTTGTTCGAGTGCTCTTGCGTTGCGGAGGTGCTGAGATGGTGACGACCTTGCCTTCCAATGGAGCGTCGGCGGCTCTTGGCGCTCTCAATCTACGCGGTACCGCTAATGCGCCGATAGTTCACCCCGGCCACCACAGCGACGCGAAGCAGCAGCAGGACGCGGACTATGCGGTCGTGAAGCTGTACCCGACGCAGATGCGCTTCGTCACGGGCATTGCACGCGCCTACGACGACGATTTCCCACCCGAGCTCAGTCCTTTGGTACCGCGATTATATATTGCACGTGCTGTCGACTGAGGAGGCAGCACATAAACCATTACTATGGCATCGCTGTGTACTACTACCGTTTGCATACGCTTTTCAGATCATGCGCGAAGATTTCGAGACGGCGATCAACCAGATCAACAACACCATGAAGGACTACTGGCCGTGCACTTTCTGCGTCTACTGGGGGTATCTCTGCTGTCCGTGCACGCTTGGGGGATCCCTGCTGTGTCCCAACCTATGCATCAAAGATGTACGCTGGACACCATGCATTCCAGGACCTTCTTGGGACTGCCAGTTGTCCTGAATGCTGAGATTATGATACATGCTGAATGACTTTTACAGGCAGAGCAATACGTGCGAGCGCTCATCGGACGACTGAACAAGCGCTTGTGCTTTGCACGACCTGGGGTCGAGTGGCGGCTCGTACGATCTTGCGGCCGCTCTTGGGTACGCAGTGCCATCCTGGGAACACTGCCTCATCCCCTCGCTCACTCTGATGCATTTGTTGTGATCGCCCCCACAGATCGAGATCACATACCCCGTCCCCAAGAAAACCTCCATACCGGTAAGAACGACGACCATGCTGTAGCTTATCTGGTGTCCGTATCGCTCGCTTCTCTTCGCAGCTCCATGTTGTAAATGATGAACTGCTGCTGCTGTTTTCTCCAGACTTCGTACCAAGCGTTGCCGTTAGCGGATGCGCTTGGACCACCATCGTCTTCAGCAGCATCTCTTGCTCGGCCATCTTTTCAAAATCTGAATGCGCGTCCGTCGGCAAATTCACCGTTGATGCCAGAAGTGGAAGTGTAAATTGTGCAGTAAGTGTATCTCTGTGAGATCCTCAAACAAAAAGGCTAGCGAAGTAGCACCCACCGCTGCTGGTCATTTCGCAATAAAGTTTAGTAGCGTCGAGTTGCTGGCCAACGAGGACGAAGAAGAGATAGAAAAGTACATACACCAGTCTGTGCCACGCACTCATTTTTTGTTGGTTGTATTCTCACTTTTGGCGCGTGTCCGATGCGAAATGCAGCTCTCCTTTGTCTCCATTTCTCTACTGGCGCATGTGATTTTTGATTATAATTCTATTTTCTTTCTCACTTTTGAAATTACCAGCACCGCGCTGAAAAGAAGGAAATGGCTGCACTCCCAAACACGAAATGCGCCATCTCACCTTCCCCACCATTTGCTGGTGAACCTGCTCGCATATCTTCAACGTTTTTCGCCGAGCTCCACGTGCTCTACTGGAGCGTGAGGAAACCCCGCACTGTGTTTCGGAACTGACCCAGCTTTTGCGTGAATTTATCCCGATTCGCAGCTTCCAAATTGGGCAGCACATCCGAAAAGAGCGCAGCGAATGCTTCTTCGATCAAAGCCTGGTTCTCCAGTGACTGCGACGAACTCAGTGACTGTTGGTACGCGTTCAGTGCTTCTTCGCTGCAAAGCGTCAAACTTAGAATGGGACGTGACAGTGCCCATTGCGACGTGGCTTCTCCATAGATTAAGATATCGAAAAGCGATGCCAGCAGCGTCGACCACATGTTTGGATTTGCTTGCGCGTGTGCGATCAGTGCGTGCTTGATCGGTGTGTCGCGCTTCTTCTTCATCTCATGGTAATAGAGCGTCGCCAAGTGATCCACTGCGGTCGCGCATTGAGCAGCAATCGCCAGGTCGTACGAATTGATTCCTTCGAGAAGCGAAGTCACAAGCTGGCTAAAGATGCCACCTTCCAGAGCCACGACTGATGCGATTTGATTCCGGAAGAGGATCTCTAAAAAGAAGAAATACGCGTTCTTCACTTTCGGGAAATTCATCAAATCTTCGTGGGGAATCGACAAGACGAGCTGCAGAGCAACCTCGAGCGCATTATCCAGCGACTGGTCATTGTAGAGCTTGAACACACCAAAGTTGACGTAGTTTCCACCGAGCGCGCGATACAGAATGCCCAAACACAGCGAAATGGCTTTGTACTTCTCTCCGTACGGGTTCTTCCCCACTTGCAGTGGTTGTATCCGTCTCCCAAACGCCACAACGACGCTACTTAGTTCTCGGAAGAGCAAAATGCCGTTTGCCGAGCTTTGGTCAAACATCACGCGCTGGGCTTTATTGTATGCTACTTCCTGGAGGAACTTCAGAAGTGCTGTCATCACGAACGGATTGTCGTAGAGCTCTTCCGCTGCACGCACAAAAACGGGGAAATATGTTGGGTATAAGAAGTCAAAGATGCAACTGAATGTTCTTCGGTTGTGCGTCTGCTGCACAATCCCTCGCAAGTCTCTACACACACCGATGACTGCGTCTTTCACTTCGGGTACTCGGAAGTTCGGGGTTTGCATCAGCTTGTTGAGCACGTCTTCGATCGGCTCCATGAACCGCTCAAAGCGATCCGAGGATTCATCAAATGCAGTCGTGAACAGCAAACGAGCAATCGTGGTGTGGAACGTCGTGCGGTGTCGAGTATTCGCTGGGATCGCCAAGAATGGGAACTCATCGGCTGTGTGGTGTCCGATGAGGTACTGAACGGTCTCAAGACCCAGCAGCAGTTTGCCAGATGAATATCCCGAAGCAATCTCGAAGAACAACGCGAGGGTCTTGCTGATCACAACTTCATCTTCGCCCCAGAATTTTAAGTTATTGCCGACTTTCGTGACGATCATGTTGACGACAATCGTGTGGTCCCCAAAGCCCATTCGGTCAAACATGCGCTGATACGCTTTGTGTTTTCCCGTCATCGATGCCTCGGTTGGAGCCATAATCGGAGAGGACGCCTGCAAGTTCGACGACGGGGGAGGAGCCGACGGCATACCATGCTGCTCGCCAATATAACTCTTCCTGAAACTGCTAAAGTAGTACAGCAAAGCCAGTTCAAAGTGGATGCTTGGCTTCTGCTGACCGCCCGACGTGATTAATCGGTGTTCCGTGAGCTGCATCGCTCGGAATACACGCTGCGACAGGTCTGCGTCGACCAGTTCGTCACCATCCGTTGACCCCGAAGCATACGTTTGTCCACCGATAATCGATCCAATCACGTACACCAACCACGCGAGCTGGTTTTCCATCGTTTCGACCTGTTGATGCACACTTTGATCGCCCATGTCCCCGCCGCTTTGCTCGAGAATGCTACACGCTTCAGCGTACTGGTTCAAAATTGGGTCCAGCACCGCCACGATATATTCCCCCGACGTGCGGTAATTGAAATGGCACAGCGTCGGAAGCTTTTCGAGCTGTTCGTACAACCCGCCTTCATCGTCCAAAGGGTTGTCCAAGGAGTCGTCTGCAGCGCATTGCTCGGCGGAATCCAGACGAGATTGCACATACGCTTGGATGACCTGGGGGACCCCACTGTCCAAAAACGTAGACGAGCTCGGCGAGCCAGGACGCGTCTCGACGCGCACATACGGTAACGCCGCTACAAGTCGTGCCCACAACCCCAGCAGGTAATGCGTCGAATTTGCAGACCACTGCCATTGTCGGAACGATTTGATCGTGAAATCGGGGGTCAAATCGATCCATTCCTGGAACGAGTCCGCTTTGATGAGTTCCGAGAGCTGGTAATTCGACTTCAAGCGACCAATGAGGCGACAAAACTCGTGGTAGTTCTGCTGGTCCGACAATCCTTGCTGCGTCGCGAGGATGCCACAGATTCCTGTGAGCAGCTGCGACAGAAACGTCGCGCGCTCTTTATCGGGGGAAAACAGGTTCCGTCGCACGGACGCAAACAGCATCAGCGCTTCCAGGCATTTCGACGTGTTCGGTGGGTTACTGGATTTGTAGAAATCAAACAGCAGCTGCATCGTCTGCGGATCTTGAATCAGCGGTCGCCACGACGTTGGAACCTGCAGCGAACCGGTTTCTTCCGACGATTCGTCCGGGTTTGTCCCAATGAAGTCAAACGACAAGCACTTGATCGCGAGACTGAGCGCCTGGTCGCCCATGCGATCCTCCTGGCTGGGCGTCGCGCCAAGAATGTTGTGCATATGCAACTGCTTTAACGTGGTCAGCGACACTTGGAAGATGCGATACAGCGAGTCTTCACGGAACGAGACGGCGATTTTACGGTGGAAAGTGATATTCCGACCGGCAACAGGTAAATTCATCTCGGTCACCAATTCATTCAGGATCTGCAGCCCGATGATGCAATGGTCGACGGTCGCCTGCAGGAACTTCGTGACTTCGTTCACGATTTCGCGGTGCTGCTCGTCGTCGAACCAGCCGAATTTCGTGAGGCGACACACCATTTGGATCAACGACGTCGTCACGAATTTCTCGAGCGTCGGTCCTTTCTGCGCTAAATACCCGAGCACATAGTTGCCTATCACACACACACACACACACACACATGCAGCCAATATGTAAGCGGAAAGCAATAGCCATCGTTCATATATCTACGCAACCAATGCTTACGGATATCGACGCGCTGTGGAGCCGTGAAGTTGTTCCAGTGGGTCGTGATCAATTTCGTGAGGCTGTTGCTCGCGACAAGCAGCGCGTAGGGCGAGCTCGAGTTGTCCAGCACGTACTGGCATTGCGGAATGTACTCGGCCGACGACTGCAGGATCAGCACCGACTGCTGCGCGTGCGCGCGCTCCGACTCGTTCGCGCTCTCGTAGAGCACTTTGCAGAGCGTCTCGAGGTTGCGCAGCTGGCTCGCGTCCATCCTGTTCGAGGCTTCTTGTAGGAAGGAGATAGATAAATGTATATGAAGAGCGAGAGAGATCCCTGCCTGCCTTCCTTTCGCTATCTGCTTCGCAAGTGCAACCGACCAGAAAATGCGGGGGAGGGGAGGATGGAAGGAAGGAAGGGAGGGTTGGTTGTTTGGTTGTTTTCTTGTATGAGAACCCGATAACGATCCTTCAGTATGGAGAAAGTGAAGACCGCCTCCTCCCCATACCAAAAATCTAGGACTCGAGGATATCTCCCCCCTTTTCCGGTCCTTTTCGAACCTGTTCGAGACCACTTCAACTAGGACGAAACGCCCGAGAGTAAGGTGGTGCGCCTAGTTTAGTGATAAATCCGACAAAATAGGGATGAAGAAGGCAAACAACGAATATGGGAATATGGGGAGGAAACGAGGAGAATGCAGCGACTGCGAGAGAGAATAGATCTACATATTGATGGTGTTTTCTTTTCTGTGTCGTTTCGCTGCGTTGTTGCTGCCATTGATGCTAAAGTGCTGGAGCATCGCTGGATAGAGCGAGCGTTGGGTTCGGTAGGAACGTGTCCCAAAGCGAACTGGCACGAGAAACAAGAACCGAACCGGGTCGGAAATCCCAGTTGCTTTTACCCCATCCAGCGGTAGGTTGGCAGTCGATTCCCGTCTTCATCGACTTGGCAGTCGCGGTTCAAACAGACCCAGATGAGTCCTAACGTGGCTTGCTTCACGCCATCGTGAGAACGAATGAACACCGCGCCGTTGTGACCGCACATGGGACAAGTCACATCGTAATCGCGCTGCAGCGTTGGGTCGTCGATGATGTCACCTGGAAGCACGTCCAATTGCACACTTGCATCCACGAGCACCAGAGAGAGACAGAAAAAAGATTAATGACCGATCATGGTGCAAATAAAGCGCGCGTACTCAAGTTTCCGGTACCGTGTGTCCTTCACCAATTCGTTCACATAAATACAGTTCTCTTCGACTTCTTCCGACTGACCGCAATTTCGGCAACGGAACGTCAAGCGACGCAAATCGCGGTCTTGACTTGGGTACAACATGTTGTTGCTAGTCGTCCACAAAATGGAACGCTCGTTAGCAAATGATAGGAAAATACAAAAAAGCAGGTTCACAATACAACAACGCGAAGGAGCAAGCAGAGGTTCAGCATGCAGCGCAGTAGACACCCACGCAACGAGTCGCTAGCGAGCAGACACACTGTCGCTGCTTCCTCCCTGGACTGAATGCACGTACCATTCCCGACAGAATCGCATGCCTGCTGCCGACATGGTGTCTCGTTTAACTGGTAAATTTGGATGTGAGAGCTTGTGTGGACTGATGGGGGTGATTGGATCAGCACTCGCTAAAGTTCGATTCGCTTTTCTGACTACCAGAGAGTCACTCACTAAGTGCGCGGTCATCGAGCACATCCGCACGTAATGCATCCTTCAGAACACACACATTCAGATACTGGAACATCGACTGTTTGTATGGGATGTCTCTTCAAGATCGCGAATCCGCAAGTCTGAGGATGGTGGTCGAGTCGTCCTTGGTCGCGGACTGTGAGCGTTTCCATGCCACGCTGTGTGGAGAGCGTCCATGGCGCAACATCCAACCCATCCTGCTCGCGTCCTTCACCTCGGTCGCACAGCTGCTCGCAAAGCAAGCCACGCAGATCCAAGAGTTGCAGCAGCAGCTCTCCCAAGTGCAAGTAAGCACCGTCCCGCTCACAATGATATGCATACCTCCTCCGTACTGCTCACACACGCTGTGTCTGCATTGCATTCAGGCGTCTCTGGACAGGGCGGATGCGCGTCTGGCGTGCGTGGTGACGCATGAAAAGCTCGCATGTGCGCTGCAGCCCCTCCAGCAGGAAATGATGGCGCGCATGGATGGAAACCTCGACACGCGTGCTCAGCAAGCGGTTGCAGAAGTGTTGACGCAGATCCAGGAGCGCTACGTGACGCAAGCAGACGCAGAGCGCAGCGCTGAGCAGCAGTGTACCGCCATGTCGGCAAAAGTTTCGGAGTGGAGACGGGAACTCGAGTGTGAATGGCGAGATTTCCGGTTGGAGATCGAGAAGAAGGCGACCACACAACGGCAGCATGAAGAAGAAAAGTGCGACGCGGTACGAGCAGAAGAACTGCGCCAAGTACACGGTGAGATCCTAAATGAGGTCATGGCGAAAGTGCGCAAGCTACTAGACGAGGAAGCCAATACCCCATGCATCCGAAATGCATCAACAGACTCCAAGGTGTGTGGGATGGACAAAGCTGCGCAAGGACGATAGCTTGTTGCTGGAGAGGAAGGCAGTTTTCGCATCGCAGCTGACTTGCTCCTCCCCTTTTCAAATGCTCTTTTCAGGGAAACTCCGTGCTAGCCGACGACCTCGCGAAAGCGACGCTCGACTTGCAAACGATCGAAGCCGAAATGGCCGCGCGAATGCTCGCATGGCGCCAAGAACTTGCGCTCCGCATCGACAAAAAGCCCTGCAAAAGCGAACTCGAGGAGCTGCTCCGTTTTAAAATGGATGCATGTACGTGCTTTCCGACGGCAAACCGTGGCGATCCCGTGCATCAGTGGTTTTGAATTTATGACGATTCTCTTTTTTTGGTGATGCAGTGGACGCGTCGAAGCAACTCGCGGAGAAAGCGGACAACGCAAGGCTGGAAGAGATCACTGGCAAACTAGTGGATATGATCCAGAGCGCTCAGGAGACGTCGATCAGCGATATGCGGCAGATACGGCACCTCGGCGATTCCAAAGCCGATGCGTCCGAAGTGGCTCAACTGAAGCAGCATATCGTAAGTTGCAGAGTGCGCAGCGTACATTTGCCATGTCATGTCGTTGGAAAAGCGCGTTAAAACACCGTGAGCTTCCCTCCCATTCATTTTTCCAGCACGAATTACTCGCGGTCGTGGAGTCCCTGCAGCAAGAGTCCAGTGGACTTCGAGCAGCGATGACGCAAAAGCTGAGTGTCGAGGATGCGAAGCAGTTGATCGAGTCCCGCACAACGCTCGCTGGGCTGGAGACCGCGATGCAGCACATGGAAACTGCGATGTCGGAGGACTTGGTGGCAAAGGATGAGTTGCAGTGCGTGGTCCAGCAAGTGCACGCCATCAAACAGCAACTTCGGAGCGAGATGTACCAAGCACGCTATGTGAGTACCCAAAGGGCTATTTGCCGCAACATTTCCATTCAAACCCCATTCGTCTACTTTTGTTCCTGCACAGATTTGGAAAGATGGTCGCCCCAGTCAGAAGCAGACGATCTCGTGGAACGCCCGAGTGGTGAGCACGAATGCCGACATCTTCATTTGGAAAACCGGTTCCGACCAGATCATGCTCAAGATCCCAGGTCTGTACCACGTGCAAGCCGCATTCTTCACCGATTTCTCGCCAACGATTCAAGTGCTGATCAATGGAGAGCCTGGACTAGTGCTCACCGGTGAAGACAGTCAGCTTCCAAGCGCCGGGACGATGCGGTCGGGCTCAGCAGCAGGAACTGGGCTTCATCGCGTGCACCACAGTGCTGGGAACATCGTCGGAGTTGCGGTCGATGCCTTTCTAGCGCTCCCTGCACGTGCCATTGTCCAAATCTCCTACGATATCGACGAGAAAGCCCAGGGATTCCTCAACCTACGCAAACTGTAATAGCGCATCGACGTCAGACTAACTATAGTAGGGGACTACACAAAGGAAGACAACGTGAAGGAAGGAGGGGTTGTGTATTTCTCTCTCTTGGCAACAGATTAGAAGCGGTAGTCGGCAAAGCCTGGGTGCACGGTGGCTAAATCATAGTTTATGGTTGCTCGGGGAGGGGAGAGCAGCGGCGTCGCTTCGCGCGTTGCATCCGGAGATTTCTGGCGTTCTTGGCGAATTTCCTGCACCACAATTTGTGCTTTCTTCTTCTTCGTGAGCGACGACCCACGACGTTTACTCGGAGCTGTGCTGCTAGCAGCAGTAGCATCATGATGGGACGCCACCGAGTCGGCGGGCTTCAACGTGGATCGTGGAGAAGAAGAAGCAGTCGACTTGGGGTGGTGCAACAGTACCGCATCCGATCCGAAACTGGGATTGCGCATCCGGCCATTGGCTTTGCTGCTGCTGGTTTTGGCGGCATTTCTGTTCATGCCGTTTTCTATTGCGTCGGTCTTGCTGTTCGTCGTTTTCTGTGCCGAAGAAGACGACGATGTCGACGCTGGTATTCCCGACGAGGAAGATTCGTATTCGTCTTGAAGCGTTTCCAGCAAGCGATTCGTCACCTGGCAATAAGAAGCACGCACATGATGTCCAGCGAGCTTAGTTTTGTCCATGCGAGTGCAAGTTCAATGCATGGTTTCTGCTCAACTGGTCTTCAAACCTTGAATTGCGCTGCTCGAGCGAGCACTTCCTCCACGTCAACCAAGCGAGGCTAATGCACAAGGGAAGCAATGTTCGGAGGGTTCGTAGAAGTGAGTAGTAGTTTTGGACCTGGATGCGGTGCATCACTTACTGCGTGCGCTTGAATGTCGTAAAAGAGCTGCGGGATTTCTTCAAACGAGCTTGCGAGAATTTGGCGCTGCCACAATCGGTGTTTCCTTTCGCTCAGTTTTGACAATAGAATGACTTATCCCTCCATCCTTAAATCCAAAGTCACTTACTTGGAGCGTTTCAAGAATCACGAGGGCGACGCGGAAGATTTGCTTCCACCCAACCGCGATAAAGCCATCAAAGACACGAACAATGACGTCGTAGGAAAGCGTCTCCATGCTCGCAAAGAGCGTCATGAACCAGCTAATGTCCACACACAAGTGATTAAATACCATCAGGGTTACACAAAGAAAACAAACGAGGAAGATCTGCTAGCGGTACCTTGTGGCAAACATGCTGATCGGGAACTCGAGGTCGCTGAGGTACGCAGATAGCTCGGGCAGGTGCGTCGCCATCACTTTCTCAAGTTGGAAACAGCGCAAGTTTAGATGCGGGATCCCAGGGGCGTACAACGCATCCAATTCGTATTTCGGACACGCCACCAAACTCGTCAAGAGCCAAAACGCTTTGCTTTCGTTCCAGTCGACGACTGAGAGAATCACGGCTGTGACGTGGTCCATGCCCTGGCAGTACCCGATCTCGGTATTCACACTCGAAAACGCGCGCAACACGTTGACTAAAGCTGCGCGTCTAGTCTCCATGGGCTCTTCGCGGGAATCTGGAGGTGTCGTTACGCTCGCTCGCTGGTACCTCTTGACATTGGTTTTCCGTAATGCCGACACACCAAACGTGCGCTGCGCATCGCTTTGGATCTGGGCATCAAACTCCATTGCTGGAGACGATTGCTGGCACCGGGAAAGAATCATGTCGTAGACTCTTTTCCACACGGTTTCCTGCTGGATTGGGGGCTCCTCCTCTGAGGAAGAAGACGATGACAGAAGGGAGAGCCATAGCGGTCTCGTTGGTGTTGTTGGAGTCGCGGGTGGCACTGGGTACGACGCGCTCTCGTTCGAGTCCGAGTCTTCCGTTTCCGAGTCTGAAGAGTCAAAGCGCGTGCGGATTTCCTCGGCAAGGTCCGACATGTACATCCGAGTCTTCTCGTTCTTCAAACATGCGGCTTGCCACACTGCCGGGCGGATTTTCGCCGGGAGATCCTGCTCCAGGATGCATTTCTTCTCGCATTGCGCGCGCTCGACACTAGCGTGAAGCCCTTTCGAAACGCGCAGCAGCGCTTTCACGTCGCTCAGAGTCAGAAAGGGGCACGAAGCGCGGAGAACCACGTTCCAGTTCGAGGCGCCAAAGCAAATCGCTTCGCGCAACACAGACAGCGTGGTGTCCATGTTTTCAATCGCTTTCTTCGAGCGGCACTGCGCGACCTTGAGTCCCATGAGCAGCTGCCGGTTCGCGAGCGCGAGCTGATCGTTGGCCTCGATGGTCTCCCGTGGGGTGAATTTGTGCGCAGGCGGCGTTTTCACGTGCATCGCAGCAGAAGAAGCACCGCTGTTGGTACGGTGAATCAAGAGGCTACTACCGCTGCTACTGCTGTTCGCTCCCAGTTTCTTTTGAATCGCAGCCTCCAACGCGCTCATATCACAGCCGTTCACTAACGCTTCTTGGCGCAATTTGCTCGCCTCTCGCTGCTTCGAAGCGATCAGCGACTCGGTGGACACCTGGATCTCTTTAATCTGCTGCTCCATGTCGTGGTTTTCACGGATGACGCGACGCACTTCCAGCAAGCTCTTGTTGCGTTCCGCGTCCTGGAAACACTGGCAGCACACCCGCTGCATGCGGATCGGCGCTCCGGGACACAACGCCATCTCCAACGACGCATTGCAGCACTCGAGACAGAAAATGTCAAAGCACATGCGGCAATGATGGCGGCGCAGCTGCAACGAGAAGTGCACCCCACAGTACTGACATTGCTCGGCTGCGGCATCGTCCTGCCAGAATTTCTCCTGGTTCGCGACCGGGTACTCCCATGCGTCCTGGTCCCATCCAGGCACGATTCTGTCGACCACCGCGATGTATTCGCGCATCGCGTCGTCGTATCCAGTATCACTGAGCTCCTCCCACTGGCGCCTGATTTGTTCGTTCATTCCGTCCAGCCATGCATCATAATAATGTGGCGGATCAATACGACTACACATGGTTGGGAAGCAACGACTTGACGGACGCTCTCACTTACATGACAGATCCCGGACCGCCGAGGTACCCGCCGCAGACGCCAAAGACGCGATTCAATACTGCAAATGATAGAAGGCATTAGTACAGCGGGACTGCGCACACGGAGATGTGCATTACAGTACTTGAAAACGATGGTGCCTTGGTGACGGTCTTGGATACACTCGAGTCTTTCGACTCGCGCCGTTTCTCCGCCGGTCCCTACCAATTAGAAAGCCACAGTGTGTGTGTGGATGAAAATAGTGCATCGATGCTGCCAATGCAAAGGGAGGTAGGAGCACCGACCTCTTCCAAGTAGCACTGGATACTGAACAACCGCGTTTCTTCTTCTTGGATGCAGCGGATCACGAACGGGTCGACGGCGCGCGCGCTGCCATTGTAGAATTTGTTGAGCACCGACGCAACGAGCGCATTCGCGCGCGTGTACTTGAGCCGCAGCGATTCCGACGGACTCACCATGGAGAAACTGCTGGACGTAGTGGTGAGCTGGCTCATCACGCGTCACGCCACGCAATTCGCCACGCACGACTCGATGCAAGGCTCCACTTTGCGCTTCGCACCGCAATCAGATAGTGCGGGTATGCGTGTGGAAGAGGGGGGATGCGACGGATGAATGGCGTTTGCAGTTCTTTCGCGTGACGCTCGAGCACACTTTTCGGAGTGCGTACTCGTGGTCATGCGATGCTTCCTACACAAAACTGAGGACGCGAATAATAAAGCGACGGGTCGGGGCTGAAGAAAACAACCACAACAAAAACGTTGAGCTTCTAAGCCAACTGCCCTCCGTTTCGAATCCACTGGCACTCGGAGGATCCGCGATCTCTCCGCTGCAAACAGTGTGTGGCGCAGCTGAAACACGGGAGCGTTGGACGCGAGCGAGGGCAATGCAGCACCGATCCTCACTGACAAGCATAGAGCAAGGAAGTAGCAGGAAACGCAGCGAGGATCACGTGCATTTCGACTCTCGAACCGTCACCATCTTGTCAAGATCATTTTAATTCTTTCTATTCAATGACGTGGTCCACCTTCCGTTTTTGATAATGTTCGGTAGGAGGCACTATTGCCTCGACCACGGTACACATTCCCTAAAATAATAATAGACTTCACACCAATTGGATCTCCTTCGTGTGGGCCACACGCATTCTGGAGGTCAATTTTGGAGCCGTGGGGGCACAAATCTTCCATCGATGGTACCGCTGCATGCATTCTTTGGAACTTCCCCTCTTCCATGTCGCATTCATTTATTCATTGTGAGGCGGCAGAAAGACTCGTCAAAAGCTGAAGAGCGAAGCAAAGTGACCGAGTGCTCGAGGACCCGGAACCAAAGATGTCGTCGGGGAGCAACGGCGGCAGCAGCAAGAAGCGCAATGGACGCGCACAGCACCCGCCACCACTCTCGAAATTCCACACGAACGCAGACGCCGTCGCCGAGACGTCGCCGCTGCTTGGACATGGCACGATGACGCTGAACTACAACTCGGATTCTGCCGTGTACGACCTCGAAGCCCGCGATCGTACGTGGTGTTTAGTTTTGTGGATTCGCATATGGCAGTTGTTTGGATAGATGGCTTCCGTGTGTGTGTAGTGGTGGTGGTGGTGTATGATGGCGGCTCGTGTGTGCGTTGTGACTTGATGCAACTAATGGTGCTTGGTATGACATGGTGTTTCTTGTGAAGAGGTCGGACCAATGCAGCACCGCCATTTCTATTATGGACCGGGCACGCACTACAGCGCGACAGTGTCCAGCGACGATGAAGACGACGACGACAGCCGACTGGATTTCCCTGCGACGAGCTACAACCCGCAGCAATTGCCCGAGTTCCCAGGTCGCCAGATGCCGCGTGCCAATTGGCGCGGTCTCGTGAGCCGGAAAAGCAAACGAACGGTAACAGAGACCGAGCTGCAGAGCAGCACGACTGCTCTCAGAGACTGTTTCCATGACTGATGCATTGTCGTTGTGCGGCATGCACTTGTGTAGATCTCACCACCGTCGTCCTCGGGTCCGAGCATCAACCGCTACACGAGACGGTCGCGCATGCGCAGTATCAAGAAGCACCTGCGGGAGCCTCCAAGTGTGCAGAAGCTGCGTGTCTCGGCGTACTGCACGTGCGATCAATTGCAGTTGTTTAAGCTCTTGAAATGGCTCGAGCGCGTCGAAACGGGTCAATTGCCTGGTGGGGAATTAAATCCGGACGGCTGGAGCCACAAGATGTACATGGGCGCGATCCACTCGACCTGTGCTCCTATTGTGGACGAAGCGTGAGTGTTTTGGAGACCATGCGCGTTGCTTGACGAGGTTGGCGATAGCGGGTATTAATTGCTGTGTATCCTTTTCCGCATTCTTCTTTTGTGCCAGCAGTGACGACATGGTGGTCCCAGCTGCGTACCGTCAGAAAGATGTCTTTTACTTTGCGTACGTGCGACAAACCGATCGGCAGAGCGTGGACACTGCTGCTAAGATGTGTGGATTGCTATATGTAACGCGGTTGTGTTGTGTGCATGTCCTTGTGGCGTTTGCAGTACGGGGTGCACGGTCTTTTGGGGACTGACGCGTACGGAAGAGCAAGCCCATTTGCGTGCGTTGATCCAGTTTTCAGTGGGACCTGTCAAGCAAATCGAAGTGGAAGATATGGACTACACCTATGGCGATACGAACAGGTGCCGTTGACGTTGCGTCTCTCTTTGTTCCTGTCTCTTGATGATGTGCGGATGCACTAATACCGTTCACTTTGCATGTTTGTGTTGCCACTCGACAGTATCGTGAACGACGCCATCACGCTTAGTAGTAATCGCGCTTCCGAGAAGCTAGCGATCTCGTTTGCCATGGCGCAATCTGCCAAATTGGATGTCTTTGAAGAGCGTGTTGAAGAAACGATCCAGCAAACCAAGCATATCCCGCAGAATCTAGCGACGACCGGTTCGATTCAGTACTCCCAGGGCGATATCTCGAAGCTCATCGGTCGATTGTTCATTGAGGTGCTGTGTTGCTTGTTTCTCACTGGTGTAGCGAACTTGAACCGCTCAAGTGTGTGTTTGCTGCTGTTTTTTCAACGCTATGTAGCGAAGCGACGTGAACCTGAATTCGGATATGCTCGATGAACCAGATTTCTTCTGGGAAGACGACGAGTACGAGCCTCTCTACAAAAAGATGATGCGGTATCTCGATGTGGACAACCGCGTGCAAATCCTGAACACTCGCCTCGACATTCTTCGAGAATTGTAAGATTGCTTTTCAGGATGCGAGGTGTGGAAAATAGGTAGCTTGTGGACCTGACTTGGTCCGTTGTGCTGCTCAACTTAGGTTGGACGTGTTGAGTCAGCAGCTTGCGCACCAGCATGACACGAAGCTGGAATGGATTGTAATTTGGTTGATCGTCGCGGAAGTCGTCGTCCAGATCGTGTGGAATATCCTCATCAAGGACATTCTTGGCTTCTTCCCACGCTCCGAAACGGATTAAACAGCGACATACGAAAGGATGAAGCAGAGGCGCAAAACGACGACCAGTCTGCCTCATGAACAATTGCTGCCGCGGTGACACCGAAAAGAATCTCCGGTTTGCGGTGGAAAAAGTGCGTATTTCATAGTGCATTTGATTGCATCTCTCCCCTTCATTTGTGCAGTGTCTGTCTGCATAGTTTGTCTGCTCTTATGGTCTTTTTGATATGAGAAATAGATTTTTTTCAAACGAGAAGGAGATTGTCCTCGGTCTCTCTGATTCGCCCGTTTTCACTTCATTAGCGCCACCGAGATCCGATGCATCGATTTGCCTCGCTTGATCCGGTGAAGCGATGCCGGCGACTTCCGCGTGAGCCTGCTTTTGCTGCCGTGTCCAGCGTGGTAATGGAAATCTTTCGCATCTTCTTTGTCACTCGCAGCGGACGTTGTCAAGAACTGCCGGTGCACTCGGCGAGCCAGGTGACCACGCACAACCCGCTGGATGTCCCGCGCCGCGTCATCCTGTGCTTCGAGAAAACGCTTCTCCATTTCTTCAGCCGCGAGGAGCTTTTGTTCGCGACGCACAGCGAGCTGTCGCTTTGCATCCGCCCGGAGAGCACAGTTGCGCTGCATGCCTTGGATCTTGAGCGCGTACACACCCAGTTTCTCGTGTTTCTTGGACATCAGGATCTCCTTTGCGCGACGCACTCTGGCGCGTGCACGACACACCTGCTGGATCTTCATCGCTGCGATCGTGTGGCGTTGGTAGGCTTCTCTTCGAATCCGCTTCCGCGTTTGGAACCCGCGGATGCGCGCTTGGATGGTCACCGCGGCTCGGTGCTTCTCTGCCATCTCGCGCCGCTTCTGGTCTCGCGCGTGTCTGCGCGCGTCCTTTTTCGCTTCGAGCGCGTGCTGGAGCTCTTCGTACTTGATCTGCATCTGCTTAGTGCGCTCGACGACTTTCCTCTGCCAGCACTCTGCGCGCTGCTTGCTTTTATCGATGGACGTGAGACTTGTGTCAGTAAACGAGCCGGCGATGAACTCTTTCGTGAACTTGGCTGGTTTCGCGTGCTTGGGGCAGCTCAGCGCGACGTCTTTGAAATCCAGATATCGACCATAGTCAAATCTACATTTCACAGAGAGAGAGAGAGAGAGAAGGAATGTGAACACACGCTCTCCCTTTGATGCTCAGGTTCACACAAGGCATGTTCACGACGCATACCCCGCGGTCGTGCGATACAGCGGATGCTCATTGGCGCGCATCATTTCCACTTTGCTGAGCGAGTTGATCGTTCGAGTCGGAGGAGACAACCCACCTCCGCCATGAAGTGCGAGCCGCGGCAGCACCACATGGGTTTCGTGTCGCTGCGGATTTTGATTGTTGGGGAGCGGACGCGCACAGCCATAACTATTCAGTGACAGCATCTTGAAAGTGCGTGCAGCTTGCGCACAGTTCTCATAGTAGCCGATTATTGGGAGAGTATCGCGTGATAATCAGGACGCAGGAGCATCGACCACCATATATAGCAGCAGTGTGCGTCATGTCGTCAAGACCCGTTTGTAGCCATTCGCATGAAAAAGATCGCTGTTGGGGTTGCTCCTGCGACGCGATTGGACTAAATGGATCCATCGGAGAGATCTCATTGGTCCCGTGAGCAAATTGGTCTGCGGTTCTAAATCGAGAAAACCTTGTCGAAGCGAGTGGAAAGCAGCCAATCGCGTCCCTTCACTCCCATATTTCACCCAATCACAGCGCTCAGTGGTGCTGCTCTTTTCCAGATCAAGTCGCGCATGCTAGTCTATCGTTTTGCAGATGCAAATGCGAACCTTGATGTTTGGAAATCGCTGGTTGGAGGCAAGACCTGCACTCATGCAATGCGAGACCTCCACTCACAAATTGTGACTGTACCCTTGTGAAGAAGATCCACAATTTCGATTTTCTAACCCACGCCTCGCTTTCTCTCATTGTACTCGCTCTCACTTTCTCTCATTATTCAATCTGCAGATAACTGGCAAAAGGTAAGCGAAGCTGTCTTGTGCGATTCTGAGCCGCACTTTACTCACAGCATGCACGGTATTGCGATGTTGACTGTGCCTTTTGTAGCAAATCATGAGCGGCGACAAAACGCACCTTTCGCTCGTTGTGATTGGCCACATTGATGCGGGCAAGTCGACGACCACAGGTCACTTGCTCTACAAGTGCGGTGGGGTCTCGCAGCGCGTGATCGAAAAGTTTGAAAAGGAATCTGCCGAGATGGGGAAGAGCTCGTTCGCGTTTGCGTGGGTGATGGACAGCTTGAAAGCCGAGCGAGAGCGCGGCATCACGATCGACATCACGATGCGGGAGTTCGCGTCGCCGACGCACGTGTTCACCGTTGTTGACGTTCCTGGCCACCGCGATTTCATCAGAAACATGATCACGGGCACTACGCAAGCGGATGCCGCCATGCTAGTCGTCGCTGCTGGCGCTGGTGAATTCGAGACTGGTTTCTCCGAGAGCGGCCAAACCCGTGAACACGCGTTGCTGGCGTTCACCCTCGGCGTGAAGCAAGTGGTGGTCGCCGTCAACAAAATGGACGCCGAGTCGGTCATGTACAGCGAAGCCCGGTACGAAACTATCACGAACGAGGTTGGCGGATACTTGACGAATGTCGGGTTCAAGTCCGAGCTGATCACATTCGTGCCGATCTCCGGCTGGACAGGCGACAACATGGTTGACAGATCGGACAAGATGCCGTGGTACGACGGACCAACCCTCCTTGATGCGCTTGGCCAATTGCGCGCGCCAAGACGTCCCGTGGACAAACCCCTCCGTATGCCCATCCAGGATGTGTACAAGATCGGTGGTATCGGCACGGTCGCCGTCGGCCGTGTGGAGACGGGTGTGCTGACGCCTGGGATGACTGCCACGTTTGGTCCCGTGGGTCTGACGGCAGAGGTCGTGTCGGTGGAGCGGCACCACAGAGCAATGCCCGAAGCCGTGGCTGGCGACATTGTTGGCGTTAACGTGAAGGACATTGCCGCAAAGGAGTTGGAGCGTGGGTATGTCATATCGGATTCGCAGAAGGACCCAGCAGCGTGTGCCGTCGACTTCACGGCGCAAGTCGTTGTGCTGGCGCACCCGGGTCAAATCGGGGTCGGGTATGCGCCTGTTTTGGATTGCCACACAGCCCACGTGGCGTGCAAGTTTAGAGAAATCAAGGAGAGGATCGACCGCGAGACAGGGGAAGTAGTGGAAGTTAACCCAGAGTTCGTCCGGGCCGGTGACGCGTGCACGGTCGTGCTGGAGCCTATCAAGCCGATGTCCGTGGAGACCTTCCAGCAGTACCCACCGCTCGGTCGCTTTGCTGTGCGGGACTGGCGCCGGATCGTTGCGGTTGGGATCATCAAGTCGGTGAACAAAAAGATGGATGCGGGAGGCAGAGCTGCTGCGATGAGGAAGAGACTTATTTAGAAGTGTGTAATTCAATAGAGCGAATCGCAAATGGAATGCTGTTGCGTGTGCAGTGTCCACAGACACTCGATTCCCAGCTTTTTGGGGTTGGCGAAATGGCTCCCCTTTTGACACTGCGCGGATTTTCTATGCACAGGAAGCAAAACAGAATGGCATCCGACTCAGAATATCTGCGCAAAGTCACAAAATATGCACTTTTCAGATCACAGGTTTCCTTTTGTTTCCAAGTCGAGATATGCTGTAGGAGAGGATATGTTCTGCAACCGACGAATGGTGTGATGGACTTCACGCTCGACCCAGATGCACCGTTTCTGTTGCCGAACCATATGCCTCACAGACAATACCACAAGGAACAACACTTCTCTCATGGGAATCGACTGCATGCTTTTGACAACTCCGTTCAGTAAACCTCGGTCGATAGATGCTGCGTCTTCGCTCCCTCGGTTTCTTCCCTACTGGGTTTGTGAGTGATGCGGATCCATTTGGTCCCATTGACTCTTGTGGTCATAGTTGATGTGTGGCGCCGAGAGTGGTCAGAGCGAAAAGCAGCGAGGGACATGATCCCAAACAGATACGCATTGTACAGGGAGCGTACACATGCATTCGCATTTTCGCAGAGTGGATCCAAAGGCGTGCGTGACGGACGCTCCAACACACACACTCCACACCGCTTGCGTCCTCTCAGCAACCGCACAGTGCAGCCACCAATCCCACGAGGATCCCGAGGCGCAATTGCACCTCCAAGTACTTCAACCACGTCGAGTGATGAGGAGCAGCATGTCTTTCGAAACCTGTTCGAATGAAGGAGTGGGGACGCTCTCATTATCTCGTTCTTAGGATTGGATGAGTGGACAGCTCCTCATCCCGTTGCTTGCGTCCCGCAAGTGTGGCGTCTGCAAGTGTCCTGCATGTCTTGATCACCTCCAGAGCCTATCGAATAGAATAGCAGAAAGGTCCCTGTCTGACTCTCTTCCAGAAACCAGTCGCACAAATCGCCATGCAAGCTTCCTCCGTCAACTCGCTGAATGATGAGTGGCGTCACAAAGAGCCACACGCGTGTGACGGAGGGTATCTGTGTATTTGACATCATTTTGTCGCTTTGCAGGTCTGCTGGACCTTACAATGGAGATAGAAGAAGAAGAAAGAGACTCGGTGCGACAACCTGCCACCTGTTCCCATTCTTCCTGCTCTTTCTCAGGATGTGACCAAACGCAGTCGAATGGCCAATCGTGCATCCTATCCAACCGCATATCGCTCTGTCAACATGACTCGAAGATGGCTCGGTATTTTTCGGAATGTTTTATTTTCGAACGCAATAAAAAGATGGATCTTCTCTTTGACAAGCGAGAGTAGGGCAAGAGGACACATAGTGGATAGTAGAGTGGAGGAGGGGAAAGGACGGGATCGCAGGTGTCCAGAAATCCGATAATTACATCATAAATTTCCGGACCGTTTCAATGTTCAGGGAAAGTTACCGGTGCATTTGATCTTTGAAACCCGCCGCTTTCCGCATGTGCGACATTCTCATTTTCGACAAAAAGAGCGGAATAAAAAAGGGAGAGAGAGAGAGAGAAGCGCGACGCGTCTCGTGGGTCTATTTCCAGATCTTCTTTCCTTCAGACAGTGATCTGTTCTCGTGAGTGCGTGTGTGAGTGCGTACCACACTTTGCAATTTCGCTGACCAAAGGAAACCACCGACTCGTGAACACGCGGTCGGAGCTCTTCGTGCGCTGCTGCATCCATAAATAAACAGTCCGCAGTCAGTCTTCGACAGGTTGCCGATTTCGATCCGATTGAGTCGTTTAGGATGAACACATGTGCGGTGACAGTGGTCGCGTCGCTGCAACCCGCCGACCATATCTGCATCTGGGACAAAACCCGCTGGCCGTTCCGCTACACGCACCATGGCATCGTGTTCCAAACGGGGAAGACGCAAGACGACATCGTGATCGCGCATGTGTGGAGTCGCATCGACAACTTTCGCGAATCCCAGGCCGATTCGAGTTTCCGATTGACGTCGTTGACGGAGTTCCTCAATGGCCGTCCCGTGTCCGACATGCGACGCGTGCAGTACAACTCGTCCATCGTGGGCAACGCGTTTTCGAAACTCGGCGAAGTGCATCGCTCGAAAAGCGACATCCCGCCGATTGTGCTGGCGCGCTGCAATTTCCTCATGGGGCTTGGCAAAGGACATTTCAGCATCTTGTCGATGAACTGCGAACACGTCGCGATCTGGTGCAAAACGGGTGTCGTTTGGTCCAAGCAGCTTTTCCATAAAGTCAACGCCAAGGCGCCATTTTTCCCATCCTCGAGAAACTCGACTTTGCTGCTGGATCTCGACATGACTGTCGAGCGACTCCGCAAGGAGAATGAAGCGCGGATCCAGGAACTCGAGAAATTAAATGGCAAACGGGTCTACCTGCGACTCGGCGATACGAAATTCGTGAAGCGACTCGGAGATTCGCTGTACGCGATCCACAACGACCCAAAGGAGACCGACTTGGCGTTCCGTCATAAACCGACAGCGTTCATCCTCAAAGTCGACATTCTCGCGTTGAACTGTGTGAAAGTGATCCTCATCGATGCGGAGGCGGGCGAGTACGTGTGCTCGAAGGCGAAAAGCGTGAAGCTCGCGACGAAGCGGTCGTACCATCGCGAGAGTTTGTTCAAATTTGAGTACGCGTGGAATGGCGAGTTGCAAAGTCGCCGCCACCGTCGCTGGTACATTGGCGCGCAGACGCGAGACGGGTTGCTGCGCACGTTCAACACCCGTGACAAGGCGTCGACTTTCCAGATCGTCGATGCCGAAGTGATTGACAGCGTGAGCGTCGACATTGATGTGGTGGATGTCGTCTTCGCGGCGGCAGCAACTGGCATTGGTCCTGCTGCTTCAACTAGTATTACTGCTGCTACTGCTGTTGTTACTACAACAACGACAACTACTATGACTACTGCGGCCACTGCAACTGTGGTGGTGGCGTCGCCAGAGCTGGACAGCACAGGCAAAGTGGCATGACACTGCGTGTCGTGCCAATGATTTAAAGGAACTAGACAGCACGCACTATTTTGCAGGGAACGAGACATCGGAGGGCGTGTGCATGTACCATAAATAATTGTAAGCTGCACAGCATTTGTTTGCTTGGTGAATCTCGATCGGGAGCGTGTACATGTGCGAGCGCGATCTCATGCTGGCTATCTATTCTTATTGACCTATTTTCACCTGCGAACGCTTTTGCCATACTGCCAGCACATGGCAGTCCCAGCAATCGAGGTGTTCATTTCTATGGGAGGAAGGCGAGACCATAACGACGACGAAGAAGACGGCAGATGCGATACGATAAGAGGATGGGAAGACACGGACTTTGATGGTTATATCGACTGGCATCACACCAGCAGCAGCAGAAATGGTGGCAGTAGAAAACCAAAACCAACAGTCAAGCTCCCAGCACTCACGAGTCCAATGAAGCCAGCAATATCCCCACACCAAGAGCAGGAACAAACCCGCAGGAGGAAACATGGCAGTGCAGTCCGCAAAAGCAACTCGCTTCCCCTGCTACCACCACGTTTATATGTACAGATGCCGAGTCCAATGGCAGTCAATCCGGGACGACAAGTATGCTCCACGACGATCCGGACGACGCCAGCAATAGTGCAAAGCCGTACCGGGTTGCACCTTGCGTCGCCGAACAAAAAGCCACGCCAACGGATTATTGTGGCGACTCGAAGGTTGGTGCCGATGTCCTGCAAAGTCGTCGCGTTGATCGAAGAGGAATGAGCGCAGTGGTCTGTGTTGCGCAGAGGAGCAGCAACAGCCATCGAAAGTCAATCCCCGACAGTAGCAACCCTCACTTGAGCCGCTGCAAAGAGAGGACAAGCGTGGATCGATCAGCAATGTGCGACACAGAATGACAGAAAACTCCAGGTTTCATGGAGCAAAAATGGGGGTCTATTACAGAAGAGCTCATGCGATGGGACGAGTGAAGCACCTACAGGACACTCATGATGGTGCCGCGCACGCCGTTCCATCGCCATTTTGGGTCTTCGGCATCGAGTTGCGTCTCGACGTCGGCAGAGATCCCGACAATCGGATTCGACTTGAGCGTTCGGAACGACACAAACGGCGCAGGGAAGTAGGGGATCGCAATGTCTGCTGGCGTTGTCGCGGGCCACATGCGATCGCCAAGCAGACGGCGGTAGTTCAAGTCGCCCTTTAAGATCACGAGAGACGCTTCGTTCGCCAGACGACCAGCCAACGCCGCGGGCATTTCGTAGTAGAAGCTGTAGTGGTTCCAGAAAATGTCCGGTACCACAAGAATCTTCTTGGCCGCAACGTATCCGGCAAGACGGTTGCCAAGCGCTCGGATCGCTGGCGTGCGCGACGCATGCTGCATCGCAGCGATATGCTCGAGCACATCCGGAGGCGTGGCGTCGGAGACGTACATGGGCTCTGCCTTGACGTTGAACGTGACCGTGGCGCTCCACTTGTGGGTGATCAAATGGTCGGCGAGCGCGAGATCCAGCAAAAGCTCCGTGCCGCAGTTGTCGTTGATGTACTGCACGGCGATGCTGTCTTTCTGGAGCGGCTCCGCTGCCAAGCTTTCCAGAAACTGGATGACCTTGTCGCTGTGATCGACCAAGAGGAACTTGTCATCGATCGCGAGCGACGCATTCTCACCGCTGATCGTGTCTTTCACGACCGTGTAGCATCCATCGGCTTTGTTGCCCCACAGACAGAGCTTGATGAACCGCTTGAGCTGCTCCTGTCTGCTCGCACTGGCGTCCACGGCAGACAGTTCCACGGCGCTCTGCAAGAGCTTCCAAGGCGTGTCTTCGCTGATCTCCGCGACTTTCCTGTTGGAGAGCGGTGGCACACAGAAGCACGCATAGATTTAAATACGAGGTGCACAAACATGATAATCGCCGCCGATGGATAAAGCAGGAGTATGCTGTACGTACGAGGGGTGGAATGGATCGATGCCGGTCGAGTAGTACCCTGTGATCAGCAGCACGACGTGGAACATGTACTGCTCCGAGAGAAACCAGGGAGCGTTCTGCCACGTGTACCCTTTGTTTTCCAGCAACTGCGTCCAGTGCAGGGTCGTCGGCGCGAGTTTCGCTTCTTCTCCAAAGCGGGAAGGCAACGGGATCACGGCATCGACCTTCATGTCGTTCGCGAGTCGCGTGAGCGCATCGAGCTGGTCCTGCGTGAGGCGCGCTTCGTTGCGGCGCGCGACGTCGAGCACAAGCTCCGGGAGGCGGTCCACGTACGAGTCGTTCGCGAACGTGCCCTTGACGTTCGTGAAGAGCAGCTCGTGCTGCGCGATCTGCGCGAGGAACTCGGGCGTCGTGGTTCGCGTCGCCATCTCCTTGCTTGTGAGGTGTTGTTTTTTAGGTGTGGGGAGGGGAGGGAGTTGTTTCAGAATTATGCTCGAGTGATGATGATGATGATGATGGACGACGAGGACGAAGCACCAAACAGTCCCGTGTTCAGATCAAAGAGTTCGGGACCCACCTGATACTGATGGCGCATGTCGCAGAGCGAAGGAAGATTCTCTCGTTGTGAAGATGCAGACGCAAAAAGTCTGCATCATGCACAACGGATCTTGGACGAACAGGTCGTTCGTTGATGGCTTTGCATCGATGTTGGTGAGTTCAGTCGAAACACACCACTTGCATCCGAGGCAACATCTCAACAAAACACAAAACACAAAAACACATCGGTTGCTACAATACCAAAGAATGTATTATCGCAAAGAGCTGACAAAACTACATACGAAATGTAGCAGAATCGAGGCTTTAAAAAACAACAAACTTATTGCTTGTATTCCACACCCACGACCTTGCCGAGCATCTTGAGACGGTTCGAGTCCATCACGGCGATACGCGCAAGACCTTGGCACTGTTCGAAAGTGTCCAAGTACAACAACGACGTTGGCTCGAACACCACTTCGGCTTGCTCGAACTGAGAAAGCTCGTCTGGGTTCTCAACCTTCTCGTTACCGGTCTTCTTCGACTGCTTCCAGTTGATCGCCGTCATCTTACACGCAACACGGGCGGTACGCGAAAAGATCACTGGGCAGTAACCCTTCTTGAGCACACCTGGGTGTTCTTGCACGAACACCATAGCGGTGAAAGACTTCACGGCGTTCAAAATACCTTGCTTCTCAATGTAGATAACATCACCCACAGCGATCTTCTCGTCCTTGCCGATACCCTTGATAGACATGCCCACGTTCTCACCTGGACCAGCCGAAGCCAATTGCTTGTGGTGCTGCTCGATCTGGAACATCTTCTTGCCACGGATACCCGATGGAGCGAAACCAACGATGTCACCTGGACGCACGGTACCTTGTTCCACGCGACCACAGATAATCTGACCAACACCCTTGATGTTGTAAATGTTCGAGATTGGCAAACGGAGAGGAGCGTCTGGCTGACGCTTTGGTGGCTTGATCAGCTTGTCAAGAGCGTCCAAGATGGTCCAACCTTCGATCACGGTCGTTGGGTTCATGTTCGCCTTCCAGCCCTTGTACCAAGGAGCCTTCTCGGACTTCGTCACCAAGTTCTCGCCGTGGAATCCAGAGTATGGAATCACTGGAACCTTCTTTGGCTTGAAACCGATCTGGGTAATCATCTTCACGAACTCATCCTTGATCTCAGTGAAACGAGATTCAGACCAGTCGCACGAGTCCATCTTGTTCACACCCACGATGATCTGTTCAATACCGAGCAAGAACAACAGACGAGCGTGCTGACGGGTCTGACCTTCGTCCACACCGAGCTTTGGGTCAGCCTTCGCAATAGCGGCTTCGAAACCACCCTTCTCAGCTGGCACCAAAATCAAAGCGGCATCAGCAGAACCCGAACCGGTAATCATGTTCTTGATGTAATCCTTGTGACCTGGAGCATCCACGATCGTGTAGTGGTAGTTTGGCGTGTAGAACTCCTTCGTGTTACACTGGATAGTCACACCACGTTCACGTTCTTCCTTGCACGTGTCCATGTAGTACGCGAACGCGAACGAAGACTTGCCCTTCGAGTCGGCTTCCGCCTGGAGCTTCGCCATCTCACGCTCGCCGATACCGCCCAACTTGAAGATCAAGTGACCGGTGGTGGTCGATTTTCCGGCATCGACGTGACCGCACACGACGAGCGACAAGTGTTCCTTCTTAGTTTCAGCCATTGTGAGCGAGTCTTCTCAAAAGCAAAAGTGAGCTCCTTCACCACACAGCGCAACCGACCACAAACACACATCCCGACAGAAACAGCAGCAACAACAACAGCAACAACAGCAACAACAGCAACAACAACAACAACAACAACAACAACAGCAGCACGGCACTTCCCAGCCACTCACGTGTCTGGCGCCATTCGTTTCCCCAACTAGACTCCACACGCAGCTGCGTCTTCGAGGCGCATTTTTGGCCAATCCGCAGCAGCAAATGTCTCCCAAACGAAACTGGGAGACAGGGGGAGGGAAAGGAGCAATCGGAGGAGCGAGAGCCAAAAGAAGCTTCCACGTGGCTTCCAAAACGAGGTTTTTTGCACGCTGCTGCATCGAGATCTTTTCGGACCGAAAATGCGACTCGATTGGGGATGTACCCAAACAGAGCAAAAAACCTTGCTGGGTGTGCAAGTTGGCTCGCAAACTGTACCCACCTGTGCGTACAAAACACCTCGACGCAACTCTAAAACCTAAAACCTCGATTGGCGAGAGCGAAGGATCTGGGTTGGATCTGGGTTGGGTGGTGAGCGGGACAGGGACGCCATCCACACATACAAAAACGCCGTCACCAACGAAGAACAAACCAACCTAACCGCGATACCGTGATTCACAAAATGCTTACGGGATCCACTCGGAAACAGATCCCAGAAACAACAACGGAAAAAAGAAAGAAAGAAAGAAGATCTCAGGGAGAGAGAGAAAAGCAACAGTGAAGCATTGCGGTGTGTGCTGTCGTTGTCGATCAACTACAAGCGCCGTCACATTCTCCATTCTTCCACAGGTGGCGCATGCAGCAGAAATTTCTCTTGGCATTGTGTGTAGTTGACGATGTGGATGTGGATGTGATTATCGCATCTGGACGGAGGTTGTCGTAAGAACGTTCTCTTGACCCTCCGATCTTTCGCTTGTTTGCTTGGAAGTGCTGCGGAAACTCCGACAGTCGAAAACGGATCTGCTCTCTTGATTAGGTTGACGGGATAACTGCCGATCCTCCTCTCCGACAAGCAAATCGCCCACAGATCGCATCGAAGGTGCTTCCAATGTGCAAGCATTGGCAACATCTTGTCGTGGGGTTTCCTTATGCACGCGCTGGTCGTGATTGTCTCGCTCTAGAGACAACGAACCCGAGTGTTCCGATTTGCTAGACTTTCTGGGTCCGAAGCAACGCTCTTCTCGTCGAATTTGACGCGCAGATTGGTTCGCTTTCTGCAGCAGCACACCTCGTTCTGTGCGCTCCTGTCGCTCGCAACTGTCCTCTCGTTGCTCATCCGTCACAGCACATGTCTGCGAACGCAGGAGGTCTGTACTTTCAAACACACGGAGCGAGTCAAGCTTCCTTTGTCGATCATTTGCAGAGCAACACGTCGGCGTCGAGTCGCTTCTGTGGTCGTGGATGGTGTCGTCCATCAGAGACCGAATTGGTGCTCCTCGATTTGATGGCAACCAACTTGCGGATCCCGGAAATGTGCATTTTCAGGAAGTTGAAATGGGGAGTCGATTCTGATGATCCCAGAGAGATCGTGGACTCAAAGTTGAAACGAAAAGATCGACCCATTTCACAAACGACTCTGATTCTGAGTCCCACTATTGATTATGGTATCGCCTCTTCCCTTTTTCGTCTCTTTTCTGGTCGATTCACGGGTTGATGCAGATGTCGGGTCTCACAATTGCAGGTCAGTCACGACAATCGAACAAACCGAGCTGGTACGGTAGCAGATAGACTACGAACTCACCTGTCATGCAAATAACCTACAATTGTCAAGAACAGCGAAGCTACAGCTGCTATTCTCAGCCGATTCGTTCACTCACATCAATTTGTCAGCTGACAAAAACATTGGTGCTGCAGGAGTAGCAGGAAAAGGGAGTGTCGAGAGAGTAAGTGCTGGCTTATTTCCGGAAATGAACAAAGTACGCAGATCCGTATTTCCGGTTGAAAAAACCACGAAAGAGGATAATCTCGCTTATTTCCGACAAACATTCGAAATATCTAAAATATTGTACAAATACAGACTATGAAACAGTCGAAAAGAGAACCCAACTCGGTATGTTCGCGCTAATTTCCGAATGAAAAAGCAAAATATGTGCCGAACGTAAGGAATACCTCTTACATTTGTCAAGATAAACATTTTTTGCCGATTCCGATCGCGATTTTGGCCGGTTTTTGCACTGACTTTATCCAACTCGATTCTTTGATGTACTTTGTTGTATTATATCGTTGTGTTCGGGTTACTCTGTACTAAACAATTATTGTTCGGATCAGCAATAGCCAATCATGGATTTTCCATTCCTTTTAACCCAATCGAACCACTTGAAAGAAACAGAGTGACTCAATTAAAATTCAACACTATGAGAAGCTCACTTTCCTATAAATATGGAACCGCATTCGGGATACACGGGACAGAAGAGGATGAGCTCAGGACATTCTGTTCGAATCTCCACCACCACTCACAGGACAAGGAGTGGAAGCAAGCTCATCGCGAATCTTGAACACAAAGTCACCACCCTGACAAACCATTCTGGGAGATCTTTCGCTTGAACATCGTGAACAGCCTACCAGTGTATCAGAGCGCTAGCAAGGGAGCCCTCCCCACGTTGTATGCTGCCGTCGCGCCAAACGTACAAGGAGGCGATTACTTTGGTCCACGAGGTTTCGGACAACTGTGGGGACGTCCAGCTCTGGATGCGCAAAGCTGGCAGCGCTCTCGATCACTTGCTATTCCAGACGACGACACTTGAGCTCACTGCTCTTCACCGAATATGGTCTGCAAAGCTACAATACTATCAAAGTGCTATCATCCATTGTTATTTATCGAAGAATGAGGAGGTGGCGACATCGAGACTACTTCTTGATATCAAAGGACACGTTCGCGAGCTTCTCACTCTGCGTCCACAACTTCTTCGCCGCACTCGCTGACTCGCTTTGCTTCGACGGCTCCTCCAACACTGGGTACCCCCACATCGCCATAAAGCCTCGTGGATCGAAGTAGTCCCCTCCCTGCACGTTCGGCGCGACAGCGGCGTAGAGCGTGGGGAGCGCACCCATGGGAGCCGTCTGGAAAATCGGCAGATAGTACACGAGTTTCCAAGGAACGCTCCAGAGGAAACTGTTAGTCGTCGATGGCGCCGTCATCAAATTGGTCGCCGTCGATCCCGGGTGACAAGCCGATGCGGTCACACCTTCGACACCCGCAGCCTTGATGCGACGGTCGAGCTCTTTCGTGAACAAGATGTTGCACAACTTGCTGTCAGCGTACACAGACCAAGGGTTGTAGTTCTCCAGCGGCGTCACGATCTCGTCTTCGTTGAAGCGGTGAGCCTGACGATGAGCAATGCTGCTCACGTTCACGACACGCGACGGAGCGCTTTTCTTGAGCAGATCGAACAGTTGCGCCGTGAGCGCGAAATGACCCAAGTGGTTTGTCGCAAACTGACTTTCGAAACCATCGACTGTAAGCGCATGCGATACCGCGATGATCCCGGCGTTGTTGATGAGCATGTCGAGGCGACCATGCGTGTCTTTGAAGTTGTCCGAGAATGCCTTCGCACAGTGCACTTTGCACGGCATCTACTCGAAGATTGTTGTGTGAAATGCACATCCTTCCGAATTGCGTCGTGGGCGATGCAGACGCAACGTCAGACCTACTCAATTTGAACAAATGGCAATATGGTCTACTTTCTTACCCACACTCTCTAGTTTGATGTTTTTCTGTACTCTCTGTTGTTGTGCGCGTGTATTCGCTGCGCTCTACTGGCGGATTGCCGCAGCTGGCACGCGCACAAGCGCGTTGCGATTCCAGCTCGTGAGGTAGTAGTAGTCTCCAAGCTTGTGCACCGCCGAGATCCATGGTGCATTGCCCCATCTCTCCTCGTAGACTTGCATCACATCGCCAGATTTCACGTCCACGGTCGCGAACACCGAGCGAAGACTCAGATACTGTAGCGTCACCGACTCGGGCAAAAGCGACAGCAGCTTGCGCACTTTCGAGGCTTGCATCACAAAGTCTTCCACTGGGTTCGATCTTCTAAACAAACCGACAAAGAGCGCGTCCTTGTTGTTGCCCAGTGATGCAATCGAAAGACCGCTGGGCTCGCCAGGCACAAATGCAAAATCATCGATGGTTTGTGTTGTCAGCGTGTACCTCACGATCTTGTTCTGCGCCGTCAACGCGATGAGCAGCGCGCTATCGTTGTCGACAAGCGAGAGACCATTCGGGAATGCAAGCTCACTTGCAATCACGTTCACCGCCGCCGTTCTCGGGTCAAAGTGAACCACTTGGCCGGTGAACGTGCGCTCCAAAAAATCCAATGCAAACTCGTTCTTCTTGAAACGTCTCGAGGAATCCGTGACGTAGATATCTCCACGCGCAGACACTGCGATGCCATTCAAAGAGTTCACCTTCTCCTTCTTCACCGAGTTGAACAGCAACGTCTTCTTTCCCGTGGCTTCAAAGAGGTACACGCCACGGTACGCATCGGCAACCAGCAAGACTTGCTCCCCAGGGAACAATTTCGCAGACGGGATGCGCTGCACGTACTTTTGCAGGAACCTGCTGTTGGAAAACACAAGTCCCACGGGACGTCCGCATTTCACGCGCACTTCCGTGTCCGCTTGATACGCCTCTTCACTGCCGCATTCGTGCAAATCCTGACCCGTTCGCGAGAAATTGCGCAGCACCAAGTCGTCGTTGCTGAAGAACGCAATGCGGCCATCTGCAAGTCCCACAAACGCCTTCCCATCGGCAGCGATCGCCATGTCTTGCGCGCCGACCGCATCGTTTGGGAACACCACCTCGGCATCAGCAAACCCGTTGGTGTTCAGAAGATCGTTGCTTTCGTAGCGCGTCTGCTGGTGCACCGTATTGAGCGCGTACTGCCAGTTCACAGGCTCGGGCTCGATCGGCGCAGGGTACTGGTCAAGCGCGGACGACAGCAGCGCCGTGAAGAACGCCACGAGCAGCACGTTCGTCGACACGAAGTCACTGATTGCCACCATTTCTCGATCGGAGCTCGTCGCTTCCCTCGTTCGCTTGCTCGTTGGTGTCAGTTTATGATACGAAAGAGTGGTCAAATAGAGAGAGAGAGAGGATTTGAGGATGAGAGAGATAGTGGTACCGTACACTATCCTAATAGAAGGGTTCGCAGTACTATGAGTGCTTTGATAGTGCGCCCTCAACGCAGAATCGACGAACTGGACACTTTGCGTGCTCTTCCGCACAATTCTCGTCTAGAAGAGCATCTGCATTGGTTCGACGAAAAGGAACACCACACCAACCTCATCGTCCGCCATGCTCCTCGGGAGTGCTTTTATCACGTATTTACAAACATCCATGTTGTTTATCGCAAGGCATCAACGTAGAAGTTGTTGCATTTTCTCTCTCTTTTCTTCTTCGTCCCTTTTCATGACCATATTGTGTGTCCTGAGGTCATTCCAACTGCTCACCCTCCAGCATGGGTTTGATGGCCGTTGGGAAGTACGGCGAGATGCCTGTTTTCTTCGTGGCGACGTCCAAGATGTGCTCGTAGACGTTGCCGTCGGCGTGGCCAATGTTCGAGTTCAGCACCACATCGCTCAGGTTGAACGTGTCCACGAGGGGGACGGCATCCGCACGAATGCGTGCGCAGGAGCGCAGCACATGCTCGCGGATCAGCTCGCACTGCTCGCCCGTCATGTATTGCTCCTTGAGGAAGAACGCTGCGCTTCGGTCGAACTCGTGCAGCACATAGAGCAGGCACAGCGTCTCAAGAGGAGCGACCAAATCAGAGTGCGTGGGCGATTTCTTGAGTTCTTGCACTTGCTGGATGAATCGGAGCGCCACATTGTAAAACACGTGGACGCGGGCAACTTCGATCAGGTCCACTTGGCAGTTGTTCCATGCCTCCTGCGCGTTCGGGTAGGCAGCAGCAGTCGCGGCATGCTTCTCGGCAGCGACAAGCACTTGCTTCCCCGCGAAAAGCTCCAGTGCATCGACCAAATTCTGTGGGTTTGCGAGATCCTCCGCCGAGTGAACATTCCATCGCCTTTGCGTGCGGTTGCCGCTCACTTTCTCAAGGTACTGCACGGACCCAGTGAGCTTTTGTCCATTCTTGAGAGCTTCGACCGATCGAATCAGATAGTTGGCCGTCTGTTGAGCCATGACGGTATTGTCGCCTTCGAACGTGACAATTACAGAGAAGTCTGCAAGCAAGCCGGACAGTCCATTGTAGGCGCTGTACCCGTTGCCGCCGCAGCTTTGACGGCATTCTTCAATGCCTGCAAGGGTGTCCCACGTACTGAACGCCTTGAGTCCAGCCATTGTGCCATGAATATCAGCCAACAGATCGGTGGAAAGATCGCCGCCTTCTTTGTCAAACCTCTCGATCAACCCTTCGATGTAACTCGTCTGGAAGTGATAGGCATACGCCTTGGCGAGAAGGGGCATCAGACGGTATTGGTGACTTTGGTAGTCGATCAACTTGGTTTCTTCATGCGGATCCTTCGTGTCCACCTGGACACCTTGGCGACGCACCGCACAGTAACGAACCGCGATCGTCAACGCTTTCTTGAGAATGCCATTAGAGAGCGTCACGATCTTGCCGCGCGTGCCGATCAACGCAGCGTACGCCATCTGTGCCTTGTGGGTTTGAACGAATTTGCCCTCTCGGGTCACGTGCGCGTATCGCCTCAACATGTTGAAGCGAGGAACGCGGACGTGGTTGAATTGGATCCAGCCGTTGTCAACACCGTGCAGACCCATCTTCGAGCCGCAGTCGCCAATACGGACTCCGGGGAGCGGCTCGTGGGTTTGTGGATCGCGCAACGGCACGAAAAAGCTCTGCACGCCCTTGCTTTCACCATCAATCATCAACTGGGCAAAGCAAACCGTATGGGTAGCAGTTTCACCCGCAGCGCTGTTTCGGATAGCAAAGCAGTCAAGTAGTTAGAGAACAATGGAGAGAGAGAAACAGCGCATGAGTAGGAAGAGACCAAAGATGGTGCAGGTTCGTACCCGATCCACCATTTCGTGGCGGTATCCGTTGGCGTGTGGATGATAAATTCATCAGTCGCGTGATCGTACGTCGCCGTGGTCTCGAAGCCACGCGTGTAGCTGCCATGCCCGAGCTCCGTCATCGCGAACGAGCCAAAAATCTCGAGCGTCAACGCAGACCCCATCCACTCGTCCTGCTGCTCCATATCGCTCTGGGACATAATCGCACCGACAAAGAGTCCAAAGTGAACACCATTGCGCACCCAGACGCCCAAGTCGTACACGCCCGCGAGTTCCGCCATGATGTTGCGCTTGTCGATGTTCGCGCCATTCTCGACGAACAACTGATACAGGCGACGCACTTTGTTGAGCGTTTGCTCGCGTCGCTGTGCGAGCGTGAGGTCGTAGTCGCCTGGGGTGGTCCGGAGCTCTGGGTAGCTCTCCAAGTACGTCATCATCTCCTCGCGGAACTTGGTTTTCTTCTCGCCGCCGTCGACAAAGTGGATCATCTTGCGCACAGGGAACGACGCGCGCGCGCGCTCCTGCGCCAGCTCAGCCATGACCTTGCTCTTCGTGGACACCGCGAGTGGCGTCACGGAGAGGTGGCGCGTGAGCGCTTCGATACGCCGCGCAGACGGCGAGACTTGTTCAGCCATTGCGTTGTGTGCTTCGCTTCTCGGTGACTTACTTGCACCTGGGGTGGGTAAATCGCACAATGAGAGTGGGGAGAGCTGGGAAGTCGTTCCGCGACGGGCGTTCTTGCAGGTGGGTGGGTGCGCAGGGATGTGCTGGTGAAGGGAGAGTCTCCGATAAAGGCGAATGCAGCCACAGTGATATCCTCCTGTCCGGTGTGTGTGTGTGTGTGTCTAGTGAGTGTAGGCGATGCTGATGACGTTCCCCGGAAGCCCGCCCCGTGTCATTAACCGAGGAGAAAGGTTGTTCTGGCGTAATGGGCGGACAACTCTCGCGTTTCCTCAACATTTGTCTGGTCAACACCTCTCTAAATAGATGCGCTGCGTCGCTATTCACATCAGCGGGTGCATCCGCGTATACAGGTCTCCCACAAAAGAAACCACCCAGCATGGAAACGGTTTGTGCAGGGTACGACAACATAGAGGTTCTACCGAGTGTTCCTGAACTGCAATGTGGATGGAGACGCACAACTCACCGAAGTCGCCTCTTCACCTCAAGCGAGAACAGGTGCGCGGAGGAGGAGGTGGGGGAACTGGAAAGGTGACGACCGAGCGTAAGTGCAGTTTTCGAAAACGCACCGACCATGCTGCTCGCGGATCTGTTGGTGCGGCAGTCGTCCTCACAATACGAATACCGTCTGTGGTTTGCCATTGTCGAGTTCGCTGCTGAACTTCAAGTCCCTCGACTAAGTGCGGTTCGGTGCACCGACAATTCCATCCACTGATCATTCCCCCCATGCGATCGCAGTCTGCTGGGCAACTCGATGCGCGCGCGTTGACGCTGCTGCTGCAAGACGACGCTGCTCTCTTACGTCGTCGTCGTCGAGCTCAAGACGCTGCATGTACACGACGATGTGGTGTTTGTTGCGACCGCTTTCAGGAGCGACATCAGGTGGCGATGTCGTCGCCTTTCTTCGTTCTTCTCCCAATGCACTATCCGCAGCATCGACTGTGCGGTGCAGACGGTGGCGAGTAGACTGCGTGTGGAGTCGTGCCGCAGACTGACTTCCCAAGAGGTTCGTTGTGAGGGGAACTGGGTTGTAGAAGCAGTTCTCGAGGCGGCGGACGCTGACATGCTTCCCGGTGACCATGTCATCAGAGGTCGTCGGAGCAGCTTTCGCACGTTGCAGCACCGGTTTGGCCGACTGTGGCCGCGGTTTCCGTATTGGAGCCGACGGCAGACTCTCTGTTTTCTCCCCTCGAGCGGAGTGTAAGGGTCGAGTATGGATCTCGAGAGGACGGACCACGTCAGCGCCTGCCGCGTGCTCGGTTCGACTCGCGGGTTTCCTATTCTGATGCAAATTGCGCTGTCGCGTCGCTCGATCCTGCGGTCGAACCAATCGAATCCGTGCGAACTCGTCGATGGTCTTCTTGCCGAGAAGCTTTTGCTGTGTCTTGAGGAACTGGAGACTCTCCTTGTCCTCTCTCTGCCTCCTGACATCTTCGCGCTCTTGTGCCAATCGATCCGTATGGAGGTGGTAGACTTCCGAGTGCAAGGACGCATCGAGGAGATGCAATCAGTTTTGGAGTGTGTGTGTGGAAATGCAAGAAACTCCAGAATGCAAAGCAGTTGAGGATCGGAGGTACCTGGCGGGATCGTGGAGACTTTTTCCTTGTTTTTCTTGTGGTCTTTGCTGCTTGTCGGAGCGGGAGTCGGGCTCTTGTGCCTCTGCATTGACTGTGCAGCGATCGTCGGAATCGACTGCTATGGTTTCATGGATCGAAAATGGGGAACGCATTGACAAGTTTGGAGTTGAAAATTGGATCGAGATGCAGGAATGATGGCAGGAGAATAGACAGGTAGTTTTTGATGTTTTTTCTCGTTTTTTGTGTGCGCAATTCGTCGTATTTCGAAGAACAGTATGTCTGTTTTAGTAATTACTCGATCGTTGAGTCTATCGACGTTTTCTCATCCTAATTGTACCCCCTCTCCCTACCTTTTCAAACCACTATCACCATCATCATTCGAACCGTACTCTATTAAATCAGTATGTGCATGCACCTTCATTTGGAAATGCGTGTGCAGAGTGGACGAGGAGAGGGAACGGGTTGGGTTGAGCGGACTGCAGAGGGGACGGTGGTGGACGGAGACAGCGGACACGCTCCACCTTTTGAGTTTCTGTCGCCCCCGCTTTCTGCTCTCTTCTTCTGCTGTCTTCGAAAGCGGAGAGAGCCATTTGAGAAAAAGAAGCGCAAGTCGAGACAGAAAGAGAGAGTGCGGGTCTTGCGTCCCATTCCAGCCTTCGCTCACCCCCTCGTCGCGCCTGAAGCCCTCTCCCCTCCTTGTCGACAAAGCAGCAGCATCGGGTATCTCACTCACTCGCTCTCGCCATTTGTGTGTGTGTGTATACGAACCCACCCGCTTTCACACTTGCTGAAAAAGAAGAAACCTCACCGCAAGATAAACGGTGCGTTGTTTTCTACTCCTTGGTGAACGAGTTCGAGCATCATGAATCCGTCGTATCCGGGATCGTCGGGTGACCGCCATGGTCCCCCGCAGCCTCCCCCGTCGATGGGCTCGAACAGCAACCAGGGCATGGGCGGCAATAAAAGCGGCCAGCCGTCGCATGGTCCCCCGCACGGGTTCCACCCGCAGTCGTCGCTCTCGCAAATGACCCACTCGGGTCACCACGGCTCGGGGATCCATCCATTGCACGGAGGGAGCAGCCACAGCTCGCATGGGTCGATTCTGCATGCGGGTCCCCCACCGCTCCCTCCTCCGCCACTCACGCAATCGCTTGGCCAACCGAGTTCCGGACGATCGCCACATCATCCGCTTCCAGGGTCGATTCTCCATCCTCCTCGAGGCGGTCTCTCGGGTAGCGGTCCAGGTGGCGCGTCGGTACTCGGTAAGCCTTCGGGTGGGATGGGACCGTCCGGCGGACAGGGATCGTCTGGCGTGTCGTACAGCAACCACCCAGTGCGCATGCAGCCTCAAGGCATGAGCCAGGGGATGAACCAGAACCCAAGCTCGTCTCTCGCCAGCTCGTCCAGCGGAATGAAGCCGGGGCAATCGTTTAATGTGCGTCCTGGCTCTCCTCGTCGTGATAATGGACCGCAAGGCGGACAACAACAGCAGCAGCAACAACAACAGCAACAGCAACAGCAACAGCCTCAGATTCAGTATGTCATGGAGCGTACGAATCCAAATGACCCCGACGATGGAGGCTACTACGGACCCCAGTCGAACATGGCACCCCCTCGCCACCGCGAGCTTCGCGTCGAAGATGCGCTGCTGTATTTGGACCAAGTGAAGCAGCAATTTGGAGACCAACCGGATATCTACAACCAGTTCTTGGACGTGATGAAGGACTTCAAAGCGCAAGCGTACGTATCTGTTTGTTCCCCCGTGGTTTCTTTAGGATGTGTTGGTTAACCGTGTCTCTACCGTGTGATCTCTTGTGCAGTATTGATACACCTGGTGTGATTCTCCGCGTGTCGAGCTTGTTCCGAGGATACCCCAATCTCATCCTTGGCTTCAATACGTTCCTCCCGCCAGGATACCGCATCCGCCCGGATACGTCGATTGAGGTGATCCCTCAGCAGCCGCTGCCAGGTCGTCCAGTGAACCCTCCGTCCATGTTTTCGTCGAATGTGCCACCTGGACCTCAGCCATCGAATGCCAACGTTGGGCAAGTTCGTCCCCCACCAGTGACGATCCCGCCACCTTCGTATTCGCCTGCAGACCTGCAAAGTGGAGCTCACCATGCAGGCAAGCAGTCTACCCCTTCTCGTCAGCCTCTCGCTCCAGCGCAAAGTGGTCAATCGAAGTCTAGCGGGCAAGGTGGCCAGGGAAAGCAAAGTTCGTCGAAGAAGCTTCCACAGTCGCAGCAGTCGCTGCCACCCGCTCAAAACCCGCCTTCCCAAGGAGCTCCTGGTGCGTCTCGGAGTGCGACGAATCCTGTTGAGTTTGATCATGCGATCCACTACGTGACTACGATCAAGCAGCGCTTTGCGGACGAGCCAGAAACCTACAAGGAGTTTCTGGCTATTTTGCACACGTACCAGAAGGAGCAACGCTCCATTCGCCAAGTGCTTGACCAAGTGTCGTACCTGTTCCGCGACCACCCAGACTTACTTCGTGAGTTTACATTCTTCTTGCCCGATGCCGTCCAAGAACAAGCGACCGAGCGGTTGAATCGTGCTGCGAAAAAGGCGGAAGAGAGAAAAGCGCAGTTAGCAAACCAGAGCAAGTTCTCTCGGGACGGAGGATTCCAACCGCAAGGACACTCGTACCAGCAATCCATTCCTCACCAACCTGGCAATCGTCGCGATGATGGCCGTGCCATTCGATCGGGTGGCGACTCTCCGTCCGGAGCAGCCTCGAAATCTGGTCGGTCGATGCTGGATGATCACGCAATGTCCGGCGAAGACGGTATCCGCAGCAAGGGCGGAAAGATGGGCCGTGACCAACTCAAGACCGAGCCTGGTTTGTACAAGCACGCTTCCACGCACGACGAGTCCCGCCTCACTGCGAAGCAACTTGAGCGTCGTGAGAAAGAGCGTGAACGTGAGCGCAACAAAGCGCTGTTTGCCAGCAAGCGCTCGAAGCGGAGACCTTACGATGCGAAAGAGCGTCGCGGCTTTTTGGCGCTTTCCGATGTTCTCATTGACAAGGAGGAATGGGGAATCTTCGAGAAGATCAAGAAGATCCTGCCTTCTCGAGAGAACTGGCGTGAGTTCTTGAAATGCCTCGAACTCTACAGCCAGGAAGTGCTGCGCCGTGAGGAAATGCTCTCGCTGATCAAAAACCTCTTTGGACGACACACGGAGCTCGTGGAAGAGTTTGACAACTTGCTTTGCTCGCATGGGGTGCAAAAGAGTCCAAAAGAAATTTGGCCATTCATCCCGCTTGCCGAAACGGATTTGTCTCAATGCCGTCGCGCGACTCCGTCGTACCGTGCGTTGCCTGCGAGTTACCCGATCCCGCCATGTTCGTACCGCTCCAAGTTGGAACGAAGTGTCTGCAACGACTCGTGGGTATCTGTTCCAACGGGCAGTGAAGACTTTTCGTTCAAAAACATGCGCAAGAACCAGTACGAAGAAGCACTCTTTAAATGCGAAGACGAGCGTTTCGAGATCGATATGGTCATTGATGCGAACGCATGTACGATCAGCGTGTTAGAGCCACTTGCGCGCGAAATCGAAGTGCTGAAGGACAAGGAAGGTGGCGAAGATAAGCTTTGGAACTACGTTGTCGACAAGGGCACGTTCCGTGTGACGCATCTTAATGCGATCTCGAGGATTTACGGTGAAGCAGGTGCCCAGATCCTGGACTTGCTGCGCAAGTACCCGGCAGGCGCGATCCCAGTGATTATCAAGCGTTTGAAGCAAAAGGATGAAGAGTGGCGTCGAGCACGACAGGATTTAAACAAGCAATGGAAGGAAGTCAATGAGAAGAACTACCACAAGTCCCTCGACCATTCGTCTTTCTACTTTAAGCAGAAGGACAAGAAGCAGACCAGCTTGAAGGTGCTTATGCAAGAAGCGAAGAAGAAGCTCGAGTCGGATGAGAAGGCGGCTGCAGATAGTAAAGCGATCGGCAGCAGCACTGAGAGTGCGAGCTTCCCACCTGCTGCCGCCAGCAACGCTCCACCAGAAGCGTCTGACATTGCTGACGCGTTGCGTAAGGAGCAGTTGGCAGACGCGAAACCAGCTGCTGCTGCTGGTGTGGCTGCTCCGCCTTCGTCTGCTGCTCCGCCGCCTTGGAAACCGCATTTCAAGTACCGCTTTGCCTCTGTGCAGATCCATAAAGACACGTTTGGTTTGCTCTCGTATGCGGCTGAAAAGAATCTGAGCGTGGCTGACAAGGAAAAGGTGTCCAAAGTGTGGCAATCGTTCTTCTTCCCCTTCTTCCACTTGGAAGAAGAGTGGCTCGTCCGAAAGCCGAAGCGCACCACTGTTTCAGTGGAGAAAGCCAAGAGTCTGCGCGCGGGGACGGAAGTGAATACTGACTTCGGTGAGGGCACGGTTCTTTATTACAACCAAGAAAAAGGGTACCACGCCGTGAACCTCCCGATCGGACAAGCCTATTTGCAACCTGGCGCGATCACGATCCAGGAAGCGTCGGACTTCCCACCAGGATTGGAAGCCCTCGATGACGAAGCAGACGCCGGGAAGACGCAAGCGAAGCACAAGACGACGTTCTACGGCACGCAGCACACGTACGGCTTTCTGCGCTTGTACCAGATGCTCCACAACCGCTTGGAGCGCGCGTTTGAGTTGTGCGAGAAGGCGAAGCGCAACCGATACCGTCGTACGATCAACCCTGCGGCGCGCGCACTGGCGCATGCTCGTCATACGCTGACAAGCGATGTGTCCGGGAAAGAGAAGACGGGCGACTACCAAGCGTTTTTGTCTAAACTGTACGCGCTCATTGATGGGTCCGTGGATAACACCAAGTATGAAGACTGCTGCCGAAGCCTCATGGGGTCCACGTCGTACTTCTTGTTTACAATGGACAAGCTGGTGTCCTTGGTGTTGAAGCAAATGCAGCAGTTGTCCAACGACGATACGAGCCAGGAATTGCTCAAGGTATTCGCGGAGCAGCATGAGTTGACGAAGGCAGCATCGTCCGAAGATGACGATGGCGCTGCTGCGATGGATCCCGTGGCATACTTGAACAAGACCAAGTCGGTGTTTGAAGGCGAAGGCGCGTTCCGCCTCGACTTCCATCCGGGTGTGCTGCGCCGCACGCCGTTGGAGCCCCGTGCTGCCACGACGCCTTCTGCGGCCGATAGCTTTGACCGCACGAATTTTAAGAGTTGGGCACCGTCGCCTCGCGTGAAGCAGCAAGAGCCGAGCAAGTGGTTGATTGAACCCGAGCTCTCGATCGAGTACCTCGGATCGATGGATGACGATGGCGACGAGGACGACGAGGACGAATCGCCTGCCGTCACCCCATTCGAGACGCCGTCGGCGACTCCTGTTGGGTCTCCTTCGTACCGCGATCCATCCGACGAGAATGAGAAAACAGAACCAGGTGGTACGGAGGTTGAGAATGAAGTGGAAAACAGTGGCGAGGAGAGCGGGGAAGTGATGTCGGATGAGGACGAAGAAGACGCGGCGCAGAGAGATCCATCCGTAGTAGCGACGATCTTGAAAAAGCGCACGCGTCTTGCGTCCGAGGAGGATGGAAGCTCTACGGACACGGGCTCGTCGTCTGCTGTCGTGAAGAAGGCGAAGACGCAGGATGATGACGAGGATGCTGAAACTGCGACGGGCGATGATGACGAGTTAGAAGAGGGGGAAGAAACGGGCGAAGAGCCGATGGAGGAGGATCATGGCGTTGTCGCCGACCTGCAAGACGACCCGATGACTGGCGGCGAGGAAAGCAGCAGCACGCCTGAGGATGCACCCACTGTTTCTGGGTCGTCGATGGTCGTCGATGATGACGACGAAGAAGAAGAGGACGAAGCGTTTGGTAGCAAATCGGACGCGAACTCCGCGTCGCAGGAAGAAGAAGATGAAGAGGACGGTGGGAACGAGTCGAAAGCAGAGGAGAAAGAAGAAGGCGAGGAAGAGGAAGAAGGCGAGGAAGGAGAAGAGGGTGAAGAAGCGGAAGAAGGCGAAGCGTCCGCTTCGAGTTCACCTCCAAAGACCGCCGACGACGACGGTGATGCCAAGGAACAAGGGGCTCGTGCATAAGCAACCGCGAAGCGAAGGAGAAGGAAAGAGTGGTATCGAGTAGGTGCGTAAGGGATGTACAACTTTCATTGATGAGGGATGCGGGTGTCAGTCTGCTTTGGTTCTTCTTCTTCAAATGCGATATATATTACACTACATATTTGAATATATTGGAATGTTGCGAGCGACTTGGGGTTCTCCCAAAGTGTACAACACACTTCCGCCTCCATCGAAACTCACTTGGCGACCGTGAAGTGCACTTTCGTGAGCCGTTCGCTTTCGCTCCACAGCCGCGTCGCGTCTTCCAGCGAGAGACTTTGCTTGCTCGAGCCCACAACGCGCGGGGAGCCGTAGAACTCCCAGAACCCGTGCGGACCAATGTACTCGCCCGCGACCACACTCGGGTCCGTGGCAGCGCACAGGATGCAGAGCGCACCCATGGCGTTCGACTGCGCCCACGGCAGCGAGTGCACAAACTTGATCACGGACCGGACGAGCACCGAGTCGTAGTTCTCCAGCAGGTTCGGCAGCAAGTTGCTCTCGGTCACTCCTGGGTGGCACGGCACGGAGACCACGTTGGTGATGCCCGCGACCTTGAGTCGGCGGTCCAGCTCGTACGCGAACAGCAGGTTGCACAGCTTGGACGTGCGGTAGGCGTCCATGGCCGCGTAGTTCGGAGGCGCCGCGTTCAGATTGTTGAAGTCCACGGCGCAGCCATGGTGCGAGATGCTGCTCACGGTGACGACGCGCGCGGCAGCACTGCGTCGGAGCGACGTGAACAGCAGCGACGCGAGCGCGAAATGGCCCAAATGGTTGATCCCGAATTGCGCTTCGAAGCCGTCGACGGTCGTCGAGTGCTTCACGGCTTTCACGCCGGCGTTGAGCACGAGGATGTCGAGGCGGTCGTATTTCGATGTGAACTCCTGGGCAAACGCATGGATGCTCGCGAGGCTTCCGACGTCCAAGTGCATGTACTCCGCCACACCTGCAGTGCGTCCCTGGCGCGGCTGTTGCTGCGTCGCGTACTCGTTCTCCTCTTGTTGCTCCTCTTTGAGGATGTCACGGATCTTTTGCGCTGCGTCTTGACCGCGCGTTGCATCTCGACACGCGAGGATCACGTGAGCACCGTTGCGCACGAGCGGCAGCGTCGTCGCGAACCCAAGACCAGCATTGGCGCCAGTGACGATCACGAGTTTCCCGACGAGGCTCGGCATGAGCGCAGTCTCCCATTGCGTCGAGGAGGGCGGCATCGTGGGCTAGAGTGCGTGCTGCTGATCGGCGGAATGAAGAATGCGCTGCGAGCTCCATGACCCTCGTCATGATGGAGAGGATGCGCATCCCGTTTCGCAGGAACTTGAAGAATCGATGAGCAAGACAAATGGATTGGCCGAAAAGAATATGGAGAAGGCATCATCACCATGTTGATTGGCTGAAAGAGCGCTGATTAGTCAAACGCGAGGTCATCTTGGTCAGCGAGAAAGGCAACCAAAAATGAGTGTGTGTGTTTGGGAAGGAGAGGGAGGGGAAAAAGCTGAGGCGACCATCCTTTCTGCCAGTGTGACGAGAGAGAGAGCATGGCTGCTCTCGCAGACACTCACCTGTCCATTAGCAGCAGCTGTAGTATTTGTTCTCCCAGACGTGCGTCCAAATGTGCTCCGAGTCGCGTTCGATGTGCGTCGGTGGTTGCCATTGCGTTGGGTGCCATTCGCGTGAACAGCAGCGCCGCGTTCTGCGATCGCGGTCGCTCCTGGTGGTCGCAGCACCACAAGCAGCGCTATTGCAGCAAAAGGAGGCAAGATTCTGCACGCAGCCTTGGCTGAACGGGAGATCGCACTCGCGAAACCCTTTCAAATAGGGCACTTGCTCGGCGCCGATCTCGTATGTTGTGGAGCTTGTGAGTGCCAAGAACGCTGCGAGACAACACAGCACACATGATCATAATAACAGAAACAAAAATGCTGGTGGACTGGTCGGAAGGATCGGATAGCACTTACTGTGAAAGACCCAGAGCCCGACGACGAACGCGAAGATCAACTGCAGCCATGCATGTTCACACTTGTCAGTCAGCATGAGTGGGTGTGTGCTTTGCGCACAAAATGAGCACTACTGGTACGTACCCAGAGTGCGGTTGCGACGAGGAAGCTGGCAGCATTGATGTGGATCCACGACTGGTCTTGCTGTCCGGACTGGAAGCTGGAGTGGACCTGTCCATATTGATTTCCATGGTCCAAGGAGAGTGAGACCGCCACTGCATCGCTACTGTGGTTGTGGCATCCATGTAGCAGCAACACTGCAAGACCACTTACAATCGCGATCGCGGACGCCGCTTCGATGCTTTGGAAGAAGAGAAACCACCAGAAGCGTGCATGGTTCTTTTCCCCGATGCATGTGCCCAGGATGAAGCAGTGGTGATCATATTTGGCCACGCAATGACCACAGTAGCGGCAGTGGTGGGAGCGCAGTGGCTGCCATGGGAGATAGAAAAGATTGAGTCTCCATATACACATAATCGGAACAGAGCCAACTCTCTCTCTCACACACTTACAGGAAGGATCGCACACTCGACACAGAACTGACGGCAATCCGATTGTTTCTCCGCGGTGCTCCGACTCGTGCCATTGCTGTCATTCGCTTCGGATTCAAGATCTCGTTCGATGTGCTGCCCACCACCACTGTCGCCATGCTGCTTCAACGCCTGCTGAATCTGCTCAATGCGTTTCAGACGGTACGTTTTCTCTCGCTGTTGCTTCCGTTCGCGTGACATCCTTGCAGCAAGTGGAAGCAGCAAGAGTGGTCGCTCCTGAGACCTCGCTGACCCCTCCTTCGTGCGCATCGCCCATGCATCGATGTCCATGGCGTCACGGTCCCGCTCTTCGTCCGCCACACCAGCGAGCAGCAGATGCGTTCCTTGATCTTCCTCATTACGATCCCGCTCTTCATGCTCCTCGCCTTCGCCGTGCGGCAAATCCAGCTCCAGTGTGTGTCGCAGGATCTCTGTTTTGACACGCATCCACGTTGCCATTAGGCAAGCTCTCTCTCACACAACTATGTAGAGCAGAGTACCTTCGTCGAGGAATCCAGGGTCACTCCCTTGGAGGCACAGGAAGGCACACGTCGCAAGAGCGCAGACGAGGGAAAGCAGTGCCAGCAGCACCGAGTGGTGCCATTGACTGAATGTGGCGCTTCTTGTGCTGCTGCTATTGAACAGGAATGGAGTTGCGACTGCTCCTTCTGGCAGTGCTGCTGCTGCGCTTGTCGGTCGCGTCGCTGTCGTACGAAGCAGCGAGTGTGGCGGCGAGAGCAACAGGAGCAGAAAACCCATTTTCAGTGCGCCATACCCGATGCGATACCGCCACTTCGACCGCCACTGCATTGATTTTGATTTTGATTTTCGAAATCACCCCCACACATACACATCATCATCATCATCATCATCATCATAATGCAAACAAAAGAAGAAGAAGCGCCGAGTGAACACATCCATCACATGCACAAAGAAGAAAGGACGATGCATGCACGCAAGTGATCGCATCGCCATGGAATAAGAATGAAAGAAAAGAAAGAGCTCTTTGGTCGTGTAGGTAGGACGATGCGCATACCGTAGAGCAGGGAGACACGCAGACGCTTCTTTACCTGAGCAGATGCGCGAGGCTTTCGCAGAGAGACGAAGGAGTTTGGTGCAGCAGCGTCGTCGCCATCTTCTTGCGCTTCGGCTGTTGCGCTTGCATTCGCCATCCTGTGCATCATTTTGCTTCCTGTTTTGTGTGTGTGTTGAATCAAATGACAATGCTTCTGCGTTGAAGAGACGCAATCAAACAGACAAATAAACAATGTGGGTCGAAAGGGTACGCACTCGCCGTTACGACCAGGACAAACATAGCTCCCTGGCAACCAGAAACGAACGCGTAACCACCCAACAAGCATGGACTTTGCAACTTGTCTCTGCGCACCCATCTTGCTCCGAAGGTGGCTACATGAGTGGCGGAGTGAACATGCAGCATACATATCGCACACGCTCGAGTCGGCTGCATGAACACATGCATACTGTAGTTGCGGACGAACATTTCGCATGCGATGCCTTTTTTTCCTGTAGCAAAACAATACATGAATCGCAGGAGATGGAGAGCGAAGCAAGAGCAGTCGACGCAGTTCTTTCGGTAGTTGTACAGTACTTTGTTTGTCGTTGCAGGATCGCGACTTGGACATTGAGAGAGAGAGAGCTACCTCCTAGCTGCATGACGCTGTCGCTCAACGTGTCAAGATCGTAACCCGACCACGCACTTGGTCGCACAAACATCCAGTCATGAAACACTGCGCACCAATGACTCTGCTCGACATCCTGCTTGCGTATGGATGTCTTCGAAAAAAAGAACGCAAAATCACAGACGTTCTTCCTTGTTTTTGAAAGGGAAACGGAGCACGCTCACTCTGCGAGAAACGACATCTCGAAATGCAAAAGTATTTCGCACCAATTTTTCGTTAGTGTTGCTGCAGAAAACGCAGCGCGTGCGATTGTATAACCGTACACATGAAGACCGCAAGTGCTCGAAAGGCGGGTGGTCTGTCTGCCTCTATGGCTATCGTTCTCATCTCCAAAGTGACCCATTTGAGCTGCTGTCTAGTTGTCTCCCTTTTGTGCTCGTGTGTGTGTGGGGTGGCGAGAAAAAAAGCGCGTGCGCAAACCGATTACGCGACAAGCACAAAATTGATGTGCTCTTTCCGAGTTTCGGGGAGGTGTTGGATCGTTTGTTCTGCCGGTATTTCCCTATCTTGCAGCGACTCATAGTGCGCAATGCACTTGGCGCTTTTGCTGGCGCCGAGGCAACAACCACGCTGTGCGCCATATCCAGAACTCCTCAAGCGCGTGACGCGATGACCTCGTCGACATTTTCATTTAACGTCGAGTCGGTATTGAATGAGCGATCGATTTAGAAAGGGTATGCCATTGCATGATGAACCAACACTCTTCTCGCTTCCCAGCAACATTTCGAGCAGACACACATCTTGATGCTCGTTCCACAGGAATAATCAGCACACGCATAAACGCTTGCCTTGTGCCGCACAGCACGACCTGTCCTTTTGTGCCTGCATTCGTATCGTCACGACAATCAATCGCTGCAAAACAGATGCAAAACAGATTCTGCTTCCACCACTTGTTTCTGCGAGGCGATGACCGAGTTGAACCTATCTTCTGCATCCTCTTTTACTCCCGCTGACCTCTTTATAACAGATGCCTCCTGATGTGCTGAAGGGAGAGCGCAAACATAGATCCGATCCTTTACACAAAATCCATGCATCTCGATTATCACGGGAGAATCTGCACCTCGACTTGGAGCGCAATTGCTGCACAACGCGAGTTTCTGTAGCATCACCGCAGTGCACCCAACACAGCAGCAGCATCAACAACAGCAACAACAGCAACCAACGATCCAAACACGCGCGGGAATGGAGAGCATTGAGTGCGAGCATGCGGACGGAGCGCCTCCGATCCAATCCTCCGTTTCCCGGCAACACCCGACCTCCCTCTCAGCACCATCGCTCCAGCTGATGAGTGGCCAGAAACGCGGCGCAGTATCATCTCCACACTGTGGATGCGACGGTCGTAGAAACGAGTCTGCAGACCACTCTCCCCACTCGTAGCAGAACCGCATGAGGACTCTCAACTGCGTTTTGTTTGCTCAAGAGGTACTCCTCTCTCTGTGAGTTGGTTTCCCACCCGATCTCCCTCGTTTCTTCAGTCGAGGTCCTGTTTGCGATATAATACGCCGAATCGAGCCTTCTTGGTCAAATCCACAACGCACCGTAAAGTAGGATCGCTCACAGACTGTGCCAAAAATTGTGATCCAATACAAAAAAGCACACACAAAAAGTCCCCAAACCCGCACATTCTCAATCCATAGCTCCAAAACACACCCAAACGCAATCACAACCTCGGTGCAATCGATACTGAGTGTGTGTGGAGGAAAGCAAAGCAGGTTCCCATATCGAGTTGGCTTGTGGATGAAATGGGGGAGATGGAGTAGAAAGAGTGGTACTATGTGTGTATGGGGGAACGAGAAGAAACGGGGCACGTGCTCTCCTCCTCCTCCTCCTGTTTTGCTTTTTCCTCCGTCTCTTCTCCAATATGCATTTGGCTCAAGCAACAACACACAATCAGAATAAAAAAGAGCAAAAAATGAAATCCACGACGCACTGGCCCTTTTTTCCCTGCTCGAGTGTGCTGGGTTTTGTATGCTCTTTGCTGTGAGTGGATACTACTGAGCAGCGAGGAGAGTGCGAGAGAAGAGAGAGGGAGGAAGAAGAATGCGGTCTGGAGACGTTCATGGGGGTTCATTCGCGAAAATCCCACGCAGCAGGCAGAGAGACAAGAGTTCTCTCTCAAGGCGACAACCCCACGCCACGGCGCCATCCATTTCACCGCGACGTATCTATAAGACATCGCGCGTGCGTCTGCATTTCTATATCCACACTTGCAGCAGCCAGCCAAACCATATCCAACCCAGTGTCCCTCCTCTTCAAACCAGAACGCGATTACCCATCCACACACACACACACCCCAGAAGAAAGCGAGACAAGAACCAGTCAAGATGATGGTCGAAGCGTACTCGCCGACGGTCTACAAGCACGAGTACAAGAAGTCGCACAGCAGCTACAGTCTGCACACCACGGACGCGATGTCGCGCACGTCCAGTATGAGGACCATGGCGGTCACGCGGTCGTCGAGCGCGAACGCACCAGTCAGCGGCACCCCGAACCAGCCGAGAAGCAAGCGCATGCGCCGCATCAAGAGTTTGTCGGAGTCGGGTGCGCTGTTGGAGCGTCTTGTTCCCCCGGCACGCACGAGACCGTTCTCGGCTGGGGATCTGGATGATCTGCGACGCGTGAAGATCTCTGGCGTGAGCAAGAACAGCAAGGGGACGTGGATGTTCAAGGTCGACGTCGGGTCGGACGAGTACAACAGCTACGTGATTCGTCGCCGCTTTACGGACTTCAAGGAGCTTTACGATGGTCTGCAAGGGTACGACTCGTCCCGTGTGCTTCCGTCGTTGCCCCACCATGGTATCTACTCTGTGTTCCAGATCTTTGTGTCCCCGGAGAAGGCACTGAACCAGCGCGCCGAGCGGCTCCAGGAGCTGCTGGAGTGCATCAACGCGCACCCGGTGCTCACGTCCGCTGCGGCGTTCACGAAGTTCATCGGCAAGAACCCCCAGTCGCTCGAGCTGGGGTATGTGAGTTTGTCGTGCTACGAAGCGCCGACGTCGGAGAACCAGCTGCGGTTGTCGGCGTCCGAGTCGTCGTACGTGTACGAACGCCGCCTCTCCAACTAGCACGCTAGTGTATATTTTCTTATCTATATGCTATCTGGACGCGGAGAAGAACAAGAGAAGGTCAAACGGAGAGGGAGGAGGATGGTTTAACCAAGAAACAAGGGAACAACAGCACACTGAAGGAAACACACACGACAAACAGGAGAATGGATGGCAGCGGAGACGAGAGAAACCACACGCACACACAACGTCTTCCCAAAGCAACTCGAGAAACAAAACAAAGCACCAGGAGCAGCAGACAAGAAAAACGAGGAAACGCTGTCGTTTCCACCACCCCACCGTCGCCCACTTTTGTCCTTCCCACTCGCAGATAGTAGCGCTTCTTTTCTTGAGAAGTGAATTATTTATTTCGGAACAGATTGCTAGGAACACCCCACACACCCCACCCCAAAAGAATCCCAAAGTATCTCGCCCATGCAATATATATGTATTCAGGTTTTGCTCATGCCAACATGTGCTGTCTTGGTGCTGACTTGCAGCTCTTGCATTGAAGCGGTTCGAGCTTCGAGAGGATCCATTGCGCTTGAAGTCTGTACAGGATTTTCTTTTTACAAGCAACCTCAACGACTGAAGGACTTGTGTGTGTGGATGCGAGAGATGGGAGGCGAGTGACGCCAGCAAATACATGTGGGGATGAGAACGCTTTCGAGGTGCTTCGTCTGAAGTGACGACACGTATACCCAGCCTCGACGGCAAATGGGAAGAACGGCAGAACTGGTCCCTAATGGTGGCACCACTGGATGCATGCGTCGCCAAAAAGGGGGTGGTGTTCTGAATCCTTTGGAGGACAAATTGACACTTGGGGACGGTAGAGTCAAGTGAGTACGAGAAAGCAAGGAAGAAGATCCTTCCCTATATATGCGCATGCGCGCACGCATGTTGAAGGAACTCGCCTCGAGGACGTGCAGCTGCATTTGCTGTTTCTCGCTCTCACACCATTTTCCCTCCCCCCTTTCTGCCTTTGATTAACATTTGGATGCTGGATGCTCAGAGATGACGAAATCCAAGCAAGATCCTGACGAGATGCACAACAGACAGAGGGGTACAGCACAATGTGCCACCAGAAAGCGCTCATGCGTTTTGTTTGTTGTTGTTGTTTTACACTTTCGGATCGCATGGCTCGTTTACACGAATGGATCCATTCTCTCCCCTCAGCAAAGTGCGCGTCGACAGAGAGATCCAGAGATCAGTTTTTGTTTGCTTGTTTGTTTGTTTGTGAAGCGAGCACATGGGTTGCGTACGTACGATTCGTTGCTGAACCGAAAGTGGAGCTGTTTACACGAGCGCGTTCCAGGATCGAAAGAACACGCGACGCGAAGATCGGCAAAGCGAATGGATGCGCGCGAAGGAGTGACGAAGCAAGGAGCATCTGTGGAAACGGAGTATCCATTCTTCTTCTTCCCCCCTTTCAAATGGCTTCACGTGACGGAGGATGTCCAGTCTTCCCATGCAATCGAATCCAACCTACTAGCACCACAACGAAGCCGCTTGAGCGCATGTGATACTTTCTACCTCCAGAAAAAGTGCACCAACGTACAACTGCTTTTCTTGCTGCTGGCCAAGGTACGCGGCGATTCTGGGGGTTGGCATTGATCGCAGCTCCCACTTTCGAGTCGCATTGCTACATGGTGCATTCTGGGAAACGTGCACATCGAGGTACGATGCGCTGTTGTCGCCGCTGAGAGAGATCGTGCATTCGACAAATGTGAACCTCAAGGATGACGAGTGCACCACATTTGCTGGGTGCTCCTATAAGCGATTTTTTCTGTGTCCTCTTCTAAGAGATTTCGAGGTAGTGGATGCATCGCTCCATTTAATATTCGTTGTGTGCTCCAATTTTGTACAACTTGTAAGAAGCGTTTCGGTACTCTTGTTGTGGAATGATGGTCGCTCTTTCGTCTGTTTCGTGTGTGTGTGTTGTTTGTCACCCAAGAAAAACAGGATTGACACATTTCTCATTCTCCACTCGGTCCATTTGCTAGAGCGTACGAAGCAGCTCGGATCCTTCCTCCTCCCCCCTCTACGACAAGATGCTATCTCGAGCGAGTTGTGTGAGTGCACGAGCTGCGCGCATGCGTGTAGCCACCAGCAAGACGTTCACTGCCACTGGGACGCGATCGTTCGCGTCGGAGTCTTCGGTGAAACGTCCGAAAGCGATCAAAGTGAAGAAAAGCGACGCACGCCGTCGCGTGGATCCAAAGCAGGAGACCGCGCTCGCGGAGCAGCAGCCGCAGGATGCGCTCACGGAAGTGCCGCCGGCGCAACCGCCATCGCCCTTTCTGTACTCGGAGCAGCAGCAGCCACAGACGTTTGGCCAACTCATGAAGATGGTGCGATTGCTGCTTGTCTATCTGCTCGCACACGCATCGTGGGCGAAAGAGTCGGTGTTGATGTGTGTGTTTCTCTCTGTGTTGATATGTGTGTGTGATAGAACTTCTTCTGGGGCGTTGGCATGGCGCTTGCGTTCTCATTTGTTGGCGTCATTTTCAGCAGAATGGAAGAGGTGCGACTTTCACTCATCGTGTTGTGGGCATTGCTTCTTGTGGCGTGTGTGTGTCTTGCTTTGACTTTCTCTAAAACACCTATTTTCATGCTACGCTACGACAACAGACGCCAGAACCGGGAGCATTTGGTGCCAGCGACGTTTTCGTTCATGGAGCAGACGCCAACGACTCAAGCGACGACGAATAAGTAAAGAAAGAATGGCGTTCTCCTGTGTGGTGAAGGCGAAAATGCTGCGAGGAAGGGGGGGACTTGCGTTCCTCGCTTCCATGTCAGTGCTAGTAAACAATACAGAATAGACATACGAACGAGTGCCTCGATGGCAGCTGGAGCTTGTAGAATCTATGCAGAATGCAGCAACGTTCGCTTTGTCCTGATGCCTTCGGTTTGCACAGCTTGGTGCGTGCGTAATCGCACTAGCGCGCTTTCCGAATCCAGCGGAAAGTGGGAATAATCTTTTCTCCGAAATGCTTGTATTACGGGCAGGAGGCGATCAGCAGCAACCACCATTCGCGATCCGCTGCAATCATTCCGACGCGCAACATGCGACTTGAAGAACATTCCGGACAGGAATGAACGATGATCCGAATGGCATGAATGCAGTGGGAGATGCCGAGACAGCAGGAAGTCATTGCGCAATTTACCAGCGAAGAGCAACGACCGCACACTGTCCGCCACCATGCTTGCATCGACTCTCAGACGCTTCGGCACGAAATCGCTTGCTCAAGGCAGTGCCATCGCCAGTACTTCACCCGCTCGTGTCTCGATGCTCGCCACGACACGCTCGTTCGCATCGGGATCACACCGCAGAAGACGCCACCGCGTTTCCTATGTTCACCATGAAGCAGCATCGCCATACCTGTACCATCCACGCTTCGTGGGGTATCCTCCGTACCCTTACGGTCACTACCATCCCCATTACCGTGGCTTCTGGGGATGTGGCGCGTTTTTGTTCTGGGGTCTCGGGATGGCGATTGTGTACAAGGCGACGAGGGACAACTCCTGCAAGAAGGAAAAGGTACGACGACAACCTGTCGCAACTCTCGACTGAGTGGACTCGTTGAGTGGCGCGTGGACTGACCATCTCGTGTTTCTCTCTTTTTACGATCTGCCTTGCAGTCTTGGGACGCTAGAAAGCTTGATCCAAGCGAAGCGCACGGACGGGAAGCAGGCAGTGATGCCAACTAAAATGCCATTCCATGCTGGTGCATCACAGCGTTGCGTATGCATGGAGCGGGTCTCCGTATGCATCACTCCGTAGCAGTAAATAACTACAGTGAACATTGCATTACTGCTTCCTTTTCTCTCGTGTTGAAAAATAATCGTTGTGGGGGTTCGTGATTGAGACTTTGGCTTGGCGTGTTGTCGCGGCACGCACACACCCTTTCCGTTGAGGGATTTGCAGACGACAACCGACCAAAAGCCTCCGTCGGTCATAAAATAACTACATCTATAGCATAATCGGAATCAAAAACAAACAAAAAATACCTTAATCCCAGTCGTCGTCCGAGTCGTCGTCGTCCGAATGGGTTTCTTCGTACTCGACATGGATGCGGCGCGATGCCATCGCATTTGTGATCGCATCGTTGATAGAGCCACCAGGGGCTAACGCTGGAGGTGGGGGCGGACCAGATTTCGGACCGGAAAGCGAGCTCGCCGGATTGGAAACAGTCCCGTTCGCGGCACCAGCAGCAGCGTCCTCGGTTTTACGAAGCTCTGCTCCCTTGCGAATCGCAGCAAGCAGGTCGCCGCGACCACCGCCAAAGATGTCTGGTCGCGGCGGCAAGCCTGTGGTGGCTGGTTTTGGAGCAGTCGCCTTCGCGCTTACAACAGGAGCCGATGACACTGGCGCTGGTGACTCGGATCGAGCACGACTGGCAGCAGAGCTCGGTCTTCTCGATCCACGCGGAGGCGCTGGTTCCGCGAACTCTCGCTTTGACAGCTTGCTTGCTTTTTTGCTTCTTGGTTCGTCTTTTGGACCTTCGGTGAACGGATCCGATCGACGCGGCTGCTGCACACGCTTGGGGGGAGCCACGGAGGATGCGTCCGAGTCCGAGTCCGAGTCATCCATTGCAAAGAGCTGTTTCGTTGTCCGAGTGGTGCCGTTGGTTTGCGAACGACGTGGTTTTTGGATTGGACTGACTGCAACTGCATGTTGCGCCTTGCGGGAGGAAGGGTTGCTGCTGTTGGTGGCGACTTCTTCGCTCGGGAACTCCCCATTCAGGCTTCGAGCGAATCGCTCGTCAATGTGGAACTCGAAAATAAATCGCTGGTTTGACAAAATCCCAGGAACCGCAACCAGTTGCTGGAAGTACTGTACAAACTCAAGCGCTCGCTTCTGCATGTTCTCGGGCTTAATGTTGTTGCGCAGTCGGTGCTTTGATGGGAATTTTGGGAATGCGTTCACCTTGAGCTCGGTCGCTAAGCGAGAGTGGATCGCTTCCAGTTCGTTGTACGAGTACGTAAACGAATGCTCCAAGGCACCCAGTCGGAACGCAAACGTGAAGAACCCAGCAGGCTTCTTGCCTTCGTTTTGCACAATTGACGACAAATACGCCACCGTGACTCGTGACAACTGATGGAGCGCATTCCCAGAAAAGCTCGACGCAGTGCTATTCGGACTTGAAAGTCGACTCTTTGAAAATCGAGATCGCTCTGTTTCAGCATGACAATTTGCAGCGGTCAGTTTTATTCCTTCGATGCCAACACACACAAGTGGGAACATAAAAGATAAAGACAACGCACCATTCACGGATCGTGAAACGTCGGTCGAGTCACTCTCATCCCCATCATCGTCGTCGTCGAATCCACGACCAGTGGTGGCTCGTCGAGGATCCACACTGCTGTGGGAGCTCGTTGGCGTTGTCGAGCTGTGGCGATCCGGTTTCCCATTCGCTTCAAGGCGCTTGGTCACCGCGGCCGAACTGCGACGCGCTCCAGTTCCGAAAAGACCGTTGTCCGAGTCGTCACTCTCACTGCTGCTGTCATCAAAAAGTCCTTTCCGTCCATTTGCTTGCGGTTTCGATGATTTGGTCACTGGCTCATCTGCACTGATCGCTTTCTTTAAAAGCTCTTTCCCCTCTGCACTGAGTTGCGTGTCTCGCTTACCGTTCCGGACGTTCTTGGGCTCCTTCTTGACGGGACTCGACGTACTTCCTCCACTCGTTTCATCCATCGTATCTGCACGGTTACGCCGAATCGCAGCCAGACTGGCAGCAAACGCGTTTGTGATGGTCGGCTCTGCTGCTGCTGGAACAGGAGCCGCTGCTTTCTTACTCTTGCGCTCGTTCGTCGCTGAGACCGCACGAAAGGTCGAGTCAATCGAGTCTCGTCGCGCAGTTGATTTGCGGCCGCTGAGGATCGCCGCGAGACTATCTTGGACACCATGCTTGTCTCGATCGACACCCGAGAGTCTCCGTCGGCTCGTGGAGAACGACGCGCGGGACATTTCGCTGCGTCGGTCGTCGTCGTCGTCGTCGTCGTGATCATCATACAGCGAGCCGCGTCGAAAGCTGCCTGTGCGAGACAAGCGAGCGTCGTCCTGTTGGACGTCGACAAATCCCGAGCGAGGGGGTGGTGGCGGAGGGACAAAGCTGGACCGCGAGGAATCGCGGTGCTGCATCATCGCCATCACCATGGCGTGCGACGGAGGGGGTGGCGGAGGAGGAGGCACGAAGCTCGAGCTGCGACTCTCTCGTCCATTACCGGCATGCTTCATGTGCGAAGACGAAGACCCGGAATGTCCCGAAGATAACAGCGAGTTCGACGACACCGACGAGCTGTCCGAGGGGTTCTCGAGCGACGATTCACTGCTCGAGGAACCTAATCGGGTGCGGTCTTTTGAACTGGGGTGGCCATGGCGGTGGGGCGTACTCCCCGCAGCCTCAATAACTACATAGTCAAAATCCAAGAAAGTGAATATCTGCCACCAACTAACGAAGCGCACGATACAAAAAAGAGGAAACAAATGGACGTACATTGACCAGGAAGGGGGAGCTCCACACGCACGCGCGACTTGCTCTCGACGATTCTGGTCTGCAGCGGCTGCACATTCTCCAACTTCCCGCCCGCACCTTCTTCCATGCGCTTCCGGTACGCTGCTTTGTTCACGCGTCCCATCGTCGGCGCCTGGCGTTTCTGCAACCGTAGTTTCCGTTTCTCCAACATCTTCGCCGTATCGTCGTCCAGGGACCCGAGACCATCGACGCGCTCCAACGGCGTCATGTTGTTAATCTCTTCTTCGCGCGCCAACAGCCGCAACCTCTCGTCTTCGACCTGCTTCACCTTCATCTCGCGCCATTTGCGGATCTTCTCTTCGCGCTCGGCTTCCAAACGCTTCTCTTCTTTGCGCACGCGCCGACGTTCACGACGCACTTCTTCGCCCGCAGCGCTCTGTGGATCCAGAACCGCCACGAGACCACGACACCACTTTTCCAGATCCAGACGGTTGAACGCCGCAACAAACATCGACGTCGTGTGGCGTCCACTGCTGTTCGGTTTCGAGTCCACTTTCACCTCCAGACCATAGGACTCGCCGACTTTGAGCAAGCCGTTGCCATCCCACCCCGCGAACGCGCTCACATACCGCGTCTCGCCGATTTTACGGCGCGTGTCTTCCAGATTCGAGTCGTAAATCTCCAGCTTGCGGTTCATATACAGCACGAAATACCGCTCCACGAGCAGCTTGCTGCTGTTGATGCTGCTGCTCCCCATGTGTGCTGGGAGAAGACCGTTTTTAAACGGATGCAGCAGCATCTGCGCGTTCGGCGCCGCTCCAACAGCAGCAGCAGCAGCAGCAGCACGGGGACTCGAGGGATGTACGGAGGCAACGTCGTCTTGCTTGTACAGCAAATAGCCCTCCTGGACGACCCACGGACCGCCCATCTTGGTTGCTTGTAAATGCGGGTGTTGGACGTGGTTGTATGGGGATGATGTTCGTTCAATAAGGACGCGGTTTCTCTCGACTTCCCCACACACACACACACTCAAAGAACAAGAACACACATACAAAAAAAGAGAAGGCGCCTTGAATAGTAGCCCCCAATTGCTTACGCTTTGTGTTTGTGTCGGTCCGTGTGACAAGAGCGAGAGTGAATATTTTGAGGGTTGCAGGATGAGAGTATGAGAGAGTGGGTAAGAAAAGGTGGGACCAAGACTGCCGAGGACGCACTATTTGGATACAAGGTGCAGAAAGCCAGGTTGAAGTGGAAGGAGTGTTGCTGCTTGAGGGGGAGAGAGTAACACGAAGGGGTGGAACTGGAATGTCGAGGAAGGAAGAACCGAGGGTTACACGAGTCCGTTCGTAACCCCGAGTGTGGATGTAACCCCCACGAAACAAAACTCAGAAAAGCATTGTGTTGTACCGTATCGATGGGTGTCCAGGAAACGAATGACTGGCGGAGACTTTCGGACGTCGTGATCTGTGCATTGGACCCATTCCTCTCGTGATGGATGGGCGGAAGAAAAGAACGCGCTGGCAACATGGCTGGCTATGGATCTTCCTCTCTCTCTCTCTCTCTCTTGCTTCTCTCTCGTCTGTCTATTGGGATGAGATGAGAAAACAAAAAACTCAGCCTCCCTTGCGACAAGAAAGAACACACACACACGCATCCTTCCGAGCAAGAGAAGTGAGCAAGACCGAGTCACCAACCGATTCGCTCGCAGAGAGAGAGAGAACCGAGTGTGATGCAAACATACCTACCAGAGACAGGAAGCGAAACGAGTGGCAACTGGATCATGAGATGGCTACAACTCGGTTCAACGCGAGATGCAAGAGAGCACTCGGAAGAGCTGCTGTGTTTCATCGACTGGACCAAACTTCCTGTATACTATTGCTCCCATGAGGATATTTTTTGTTTCTGTTTCGGAAGGCATGACTTGGACGCAAGGGATGGCAATCTACATGTAGGACCATATCTACCCAGAGCTTGCTTATCTGCAATTGTACGAAGGACTGAAGTCCACGTCGGCGTGTGACGCTGGTGGCTTCGCCTCGCTGTTCGCGAAGTGCTGCTGTTCCTCCAGGTTGAAGAGCTCAAATTGCGTATCTTGGTGGCTTTGATGCTGTTGAAGCTGGGGGCTTGGCGTGATGGCGTTCATGGACGAGCCACTGCTGCTCATCGAAGCGAAGGGCGGAGAAGGAAATCTCCGTATCGGATGCTACGAGGAAAGAAAGGAATGCAAAGAGAGACACACACATCAATAAAGTGCTGCCACAGATCATGTATATAAACGTTGTCTCTTGTTGTTGGTCTTTTCTCTGCTTTTCTATCGTTTCACGCACGCCTCTCTTTCCTCTCTTGGTTTGCATATATATATAAAAGGATCACATACACCCATTGGCCCATACCTGATCCATGTTGGCAAAGTGGCTCATGCTGGTGGGGGCTGGTCTATATAACGATGGCACACTGGCTTTAAACGAATCCGCCGCATTCATCGGGCTTTGCATGCTCATCGACACGGGGGAGTTGTTCCCCAACGCGTCGTGGGCAGGCGAGTGCGGGTGCTGCTGCTGCTGCTGCTGCGACTGTTGCTGCGGCGTTGGGCGGAAAATGCGCGCTGTGACCGACACAGGGCTGTCGTTTTTCCATGAATCACGCTGGCCGCCCTGGATCTCGTCTATTATGCGCTTGTGCGGTACATTGATGGGAGGCTCGCTCATGCGGTACTGCTGCTGCTGCTGCTGCGGTGGTCCTGCGAGTGCAACATGTGAAGAACACAAGCAATCAGCTGTCTGTCTCTCTCTGTCCACCTGCATTCTCATAGGAGACGTACCTTGGGGAGAAGTGCCAGGGAATAACCCTCGCGGATCGTTCGAGAATGCACTTGGGGAGTTCGCATACATCGGCGACGCCTGTTGCGGGTGTGGAGAATACTGCGGTGGGTACGAATGCATCATATTCATCTGCATCATCGACGACTGCGACGCGGAATTCGACCGCATCCGTTGCTGCGATGAAGACGAGGACTGCATCGGCACATAGTCGAAAGTCGACTCGCTCTGACCCATGCCACTCGGAGACTGGTTCATATCGGAGCCCATGCCACCCGCGTAGCCTCCAGAGAGGGGGTACACTTGCGACTGGTGTCTGGACGAAGGCGACGCCGTGCGCTCAAACTCCGGCACCATGCTTCCCTCGGTCTGTAAAGCAGCCATATTAAACATGAGAACGCACGAATCTACGATCCGACGTCCCTGAGCACAGCAAACGTACCCTTTCGCGACCATTGGGGGGGTTGTTGCTAAATAGTTTCTGGAATGTGGATTGCTGCTGGAGCGGCAGGTTACGCTGCTGTGGTTGCTGCTGCTGCTGCTGTTGTGGAACTGGTCGACTGGGAGCGCTACCTGGCAGCGACGACGAGTTGACCGTCGCGACGCGGATGCTTTTCCCCTCGCGCATCGGTCCTTTCTTTCGAATGGACTGGCGCTGCATGCGGCGCATGGTCGAGTAGTACCGATTCTTGATCGCATTGTCCGTGCTGCGGCAAATACACACACACACTCAAAGCAGTTAGCAATTGTGGGGAACCCTCAAGACACCTTCAGTTTTGAAACTTGGGAGGAAGACAACAAACGAGCTTGCATCGCCACGTACCGGCCAGGCAGCATTTTCGAGATCTCGGCCCACTGGTTGCCGACGTTCTTGTGGCATTCAAAAATCACGTAATCTTCTTCCGCTGTCCACGCATCTTTGCGAACCGACGGGTTCAAATGGTTGTGCCACCGCTCGCGGCATTGCTTCCCCACGCGACCGGGCAAATGCATCGCGATCAACGACCAGCGCTTGGCGCCATATTGCTTCACGAGCTGCATCAGCTTTTCATTTTCCTGTGCACACAAACACACATACGATCAATATGTGTACACAACCTCCCATCCATAACCTCATCTATGTTCCCCCCCAAGTGAACACATATCTGCTTGTAGATTTAACGAACCTCTCGTGTCCAGGGACGCTTGCTGTTGGAGTCGCTTTTGCGCCGACCTTTGCCTCCGCTTTCGTCACCGTCGTCTTCTTCGTCGTACTGGTCGTCGATCATATCGCCGTACTTGTTGTGACCATGCGCCGGACGAAGGTATCCTCCCATCTGAGACGCAAAAAAAGCACACACACACATCACTCTCTTTAAATACAATATTCATATAGCGCAAGTGAAGAAAAGAAAAAAGGCAACTTACATCGGGTGCACCGTGGCCAGACGCGTCCAGCAGATCCGTGTCGTGGTGGGACACACCGACACCCGTGCCCACACTTACGCCCATGCCCATGCTCATACCCATGGGGACGCTGCGCATGCCGTGCATGTCCACGACCACATCACTATCCTCCAGCTCCAGCATCTCCAACTTGCGATTCATGCTCCTTCTTCTCCCCGTTAGAAACGCTTTACGGTTGAGGGGCACCACCAAATGTAACGAGCTCTCCTATGAAGCTGACAGTTTTTTTGGATCTCTTCGCAGACAGCTATTGCTTTGGCGTCCTCGTCCCGTGTCGTTTGACCCTTTTTGTTTGTTTGTTTCGTGTGGATTGGATTTTCACGTTACACGCGTCGGTCGTTCCGTGTGGACGGGAAGATGGATTGCTTTCCGCTTCCTTCTTCGCTTCCGCAGTCGCTTCGTGTGGCGTCGCGCCCCCTCTCGAATGGATGGATCTCTTCATCGCTCGAGCCTCAGGGACCGTCCACGGATAAGCGGGTGCCTCTGCTGCGTCTGGGTGGGTGAAACGTTTCGAAATTTAGAAGGAAGCGCAGGAAACATTCGCGGTAAGATACATCTGCAAACAATGCCAAAACTGCCTGTCAGCAAGCAGCAAAAACTTCAACATGGGTTAGTAAACGGTGAATGAGTGAAAGATATGGATGAGTTTTGCACAGATATCGAACGGTCTTGGATAGCTTACCGTTTTTTATTCTGGAAACCGCCACATCTCGAGTAAACCAGCGTCAACACTGTGACTCGAAGACTGTATCCTCCGTCGCAAGTATACTACATTCAAGGTTGCAAGAGGGAATGTAAATAAAGAAACAGACGATGTGAAGGGTGGAAAGAAGAAGCTGGAAAGAGAGAGGGAGGAGCATGAACACAAAGGGGGGAACATTTTTTTGTTTTTCTTTCCTCCCTCTCTCCCAACGGTCGGCGGTTTCATTTTTCTCTCCTTCTCCTTCCATTTTCTGGTCTCCGATTTGGTGCAGATCTCCCATCAAATGTCTGTGTATCCCACAATCCTGTCTGGTGTCAAAATCCTGCAAAAACAAGGATTCTCTTGCATGTTTGCTTTCTTGGTTGTTGTTGTTTTTTAATATTTTTATTGTGAAACGAGAGAGCGACCGTGCTGCATACCCGTGATTCATGACGCAAATATGAGTTACACATTTCCATCGCGCCAGTTGAGTTTCGAAACGAAAAACCTGATGCATATCGGGCAGTTTCGCTTTATCCAACTTTCAGAATGGACACTGTCGCAAAGACTGGGAGTGGTCCCACCTCGCTTTCTCGTCGATCCAGCCAATCCACGGCGTTCACTTGAGAATCATCGTTTCCAATTGGTAGAAAACATGCGAACCCACTTCTGAAGCCATTTGCCTTTGTGTGAGGAAAGTGACACGGACGTTACCGATTGCACAACAACGAAAACGGGTATTTCCACTCTCGGTGCCGGTGCTCACGACAACGACACCGCGGAAACGAGGAACCTGAAGCAAAACGCTCTCGCTCATCTTTTCCAGTTGGGGGTTGAGCTTTTTTGTTTTGTTTTGTTTTCCGTTTTGTTGACGAGCGGAGCGATGCGGCAACAGCAGCGATTAGTTGAGGCGATGCAAGTGGCATTGCGGACGTTATTCTCGCGTTCAAACAATGCGACCAGTTGCAACAGCAAAGCGTTAGACGAGCGTTTTGCACAGCGTTTCGGCACCACCATCACCAGCAACAACAACAACACAGTGCTTCTTCTTCAAGCATTTGCTGCCGAGCACACGCATGCATGTCCTTCAATCAGCTGCTTCGCTTGTTTGTTGTTGCTTCTCCCTCAAGATGAGACACAAATCAAGCGATGTGATTGTGGCAGATCTCCGAATGATGCGAATGATGCGAAGGATGCGAAGGTCCGACCATACTGTAGATGTGAGTGAGTGTATCCATGTTTGGTGGCAGATGTGTGATATCGGTTGGTCCACGCAGCTCCATTTCCATGTGCACTTACGGTAGGATGCGACACGCACACAGTACATAGCGTTCCGAGCAAAGTACCATGCGTCCGCGCATATCATCCGAGGTTGCGCATCAACGAACTGAGTTGCAATGGCAATATCCAGAGCCAACCAAATGTGCAACCAAAACTGTCATCTGTCAAGGAGGAGGTGTATTCTATTCGAGAGGTTCTGTGTTTTTGGCGGGAACCTGCATTCTCGCTTTGTTGCAAAGTGTTGGCGCCAACTGCATTGACTCGAGCAACATCCGACGAAAAGGAGCGCTGAGAAAGCAGAAGAATGCCGCGCGCGATCACTCTCGTGGTGGCTGCGGCCGAAGAGAACTGGGGGATTGGCTTGCGTCAGCAGATCCCATGGCGTCTGCCCACGGACATGAAGCATTTCAAAGACCTCACGGTGCGCCGAGTCCGCGAAGGGGAAGAGAAGGTCTGCCAGCATGCCGTGATCATGGGACGCAAGACGTGGGAATCGCTGCCGCCAAAGTTCCGCCCGCTCCCCCAGCGATTTAATGTGATCCTCACGAGAAACAGTGGCTACCGAGCGTACGTTTGAGTGGGTGTTATTCTGTGTTTGCATGGTGGTGACTGTTGAGTCCTAATGCTCATCGTGTGTGTGCTTGATGCATGGCGAAATAGGACCCACGCTGTTCCGGAAGCGGTTGGCGTCGCTGCGAGCTTGAAGGACGCACTGGAGCTCATCGATGCGAAGGAAGAAGCGATCGACCAAGTGTTTGTGATCGGTGGTGGCGCTGTCTACGAAGAAGCGTTGAGCTATCCTGGTTGCCGCCAGGTGCACTTGACAAACGTGAAGGGCAAGTTTGAGTGCGATGCGTTTTTCCCATCGAACGTGTATGACTTGGGGTTCAAGTGCGTGTCCAAGTCGGACGAGAAAGAAGAGAATGGGATCAAGTTTGAGTTTCTCGAGCTTCATCGCGAGAATGGAGGAGCGACCGTGCCAGCGCAACCATTGACGGACGCGACGAAGCCTCACGAAGAGATGCAGTACCTGGATTTGATCCGCAAGATCATGCGCGAAGGGGTGCGCAAAGGAGATCGCACGGGTACAGGCACCATCTCGTTGTTTGGCGCTCAAGTGCGTTGATTTCTTTTTGCTGTACTTGTGGGTTGTGTAATGCATTCTGACGTTCGTCGGTGCTCGCTTTGCCTTGTGTTCCTAGATGCGCTTCAGTTTGCGCGATGATGTGTTCCCACTGCTGACAACGAAGCGCGTGTTTTGGCGCGGTGTCGCCGAAGAGCTCTTGTGGTTCATCAGTGGCGATACAAGCGCGAAGACCCTGCAGGACAAGAACATCCACATCTGGGATGGGAATGGATCCAAGGAGTACTTGGACAGCATTGGCTTGACCGACCGTGAAGCTGGCGACCTTGGTCCAGTGTACGGCTTCCAATGGCGCCACTTTGGCGCAACATACACGAATATGCACGCTGACTACACGGGTCAAGGGGTTGACCAACTCGCGGACGTGATCCACAAGCTGAAAAACAATCCGACCGACCGCCGCATCATCATGTCGGCATGGAACCCCGCGGACTTGAAAGAAATGGCGCTTCCCCCTTGCCACATGTTTTGCCAGTTCTACGTTGCGGATGGCGAACTGTCGTGCCAAATGTACCAGCGGTCCGCGGACATGGGGCTCGGCGTGCCGTTCAACATCGCGAGCTACGCGCTGCTTACGCGCATGATCGCGCAGGTGTCCGGTCTCAAAGCCGGGGATTTCATCCACGTGATCGGCGACGCGCACATTTATTCGGACCACGTCGAGCCCTTGACGATCCAATTGGGGAGAACGCCTCGCGCGTTCCCGACGCTGCGCATCAACCCCGAGAAGAGCGACATCGATGGCTTTGTCTTTGACGACTTTGACGTGGTGGACTACAAACCCCATGGCACGATCAAAATGGCCATGTCGGTTTAGCCACAACAGCAGCGCATACAAGCAAATGAAGTGGCATGTGCTGGCAAGCGAGATACTTACAAAACAGCATTTGCGATTTTGTAGTTGAGAATTGTTGGATTAGTTTCCATATTGGATGAGCAGCATGCTTTCTTGTTCGATACAACCCGCGTTTGTGTGTACCGCTCGCTTCACTCGAATACAACACACAGAATTCACAATAAATTAATGACGACGTGCAAGTGGACTGCGGCTACTCCCTACCACCTGACTTGCTTTTCTCTTAGGGGTTGCATTAGTGCGCAGGCTGCTGCTGGACAGACGACGCAAAGCTCACCCCCATGGGCGGTAACGAGAACGTCACCGCGGACGACTTGGCGCGGATCTTTTTGCCCATTTTCGTGCCCATGCTCTTCACGGCTTGTGCGCGGGTGAAGAACACACGCGACACCGCTGCTGCTGCTTTCTTTTTCGAGCTCGCAGTGCCACTCCTCGCACCCGACGCACTGCTGGTCGAACTGCTTACATCCGCACGCGTATAAGTGTTCGCTCGTTTCGATTCCGGATACTCGGGCGAGAGCTCGGAAACCTGCAACGCGCCTTCTAACGACTTGTGCTGCGCGAGGAAGAACGCCTCGGTCTCTTCGTCGTCCATGTTCGCCGCTTGGTGCTGTGGCTCCCCCCAGTAGTTGCGCTGCCACGCGTGGATCGCATTACCCCACAGCTTGCGCTCCCCCCACGACGGCGCACTCAATATCAGCACCTCCGGTTTGCCAAACACAATCTGCCGACCGTCTTTAATTTTCGAGCGCTGGAGGTGCACCGTGAAGCTAAACGGACATCCGCGCGCGTCTTCGTCGGGCACACCGCGGATCTTGAGCTTCGACTTCGACAGCACGATCTCCCGCACGAGCACGCCGTTGAAGCGCTTGCTGTACAACTGGAACTTGCCCTCGCCGAGCACGCAGTAGTAGATCTCGCTGCGCTCGCTTTCTTCATGCGAGATCAAGAACCCTTCCTTCGACATGGCGTCTGGTGACACTACCTGCGAATCGCTGCTTGTGTGGAAAGAACAAATGTACTCTCCGATGGGCTCGCTCGCTCGCTTGCCTGGTTGTCTGCTGCGCTTCTTGCGTTCCTTGTGCACTGGTGGGTCGATGGAGGATTCGTGTTGTTGCTTGATTTCTGCTGTTCACAATGGAAGGAAGAAGAAAATCCGGACGAAAGAGACTCGCAGGAATGTATGGACGTTTGTATGCTCGCTGGGATAAAAAGTCGCTTCCAAAATTGCTTGTGCTGGTTCCTGACTGGTTCTTGTCGAAGACCTGTAATGACTTGGCAGGTCGTGTGCGGTCGTATTGCATTTTGCAAGGTTTTCATTTGATATCGATATGCGTACTATGCAGGTTGGTTCGTCGTAGCAAGGGTTTTTTATTGATCGGTTGCATCTGATTTCCAGGATGCAAAATCACCCACACACATTCGCAGTTGGATTTTGATGGCGCCAGCACAGCAACGAGGGTAGGGATCACCGTTTTGGCCAATGAGTAGGCGCATCTTGGTGGACTTTTCGAGCACGACTGGATTTCCAGCCAATTGGAACAGACCAAGTAAAAAACTGCTGCAGATCGAAAGACAGAGAATGCTCTGGGAGTAATTACCCATCTGGTTTTGATCCGTAAAAACATCGACCACAGCACCGTGTTGCTCTTGTCGCAAGTGAAAACTGATGTTGATTGTCTCGGAAACCACATGACCAACTTCTATTGTAAAATCGACACCAGAATGATGTCTCCAATGCTCGATCTCTCAGTGTGTATGTAGTTTCATTGAGGAACACATTATCCATGTATATTTCTATAGCATCCTTCATCCGTAGGGTAGCATAGCGTTCGCGAGTGATGTTGCAACCTTCCGCAGCGCAGACATCCAACTAGCTGCTCTCTGCTCGCTGCGACGGACTTTGTGATGGCTTGAGCTCAAATGTCAGGTTTGCCAGTTGCTCGCTTTGCACCCACAGCTGGACAGCAGTTGCCTTGCACTTTGCGTGCTCCGCCGGCTCTTCTCGCGCCGGGTAGCCCCACATGGCGAAAAACGCGCTGCCGGGACCGTAGAAATCGCCTCCATGGACTCCTGGCGCCGTCGCAGCATACAGCGTTGGCAGAGCACCCATCTTGGCTTCCTGGGAGAACGGCGAGAAGGACCAAAAGCTCCAGAAAGCGCGTCCAAACCAGTTGGAGCTCATGGACGGCGGTCCCATGATGTTGGTGTGCGCATACCCCGGATGGCAAGCCACGGAGATGACATTGCTGATGCCTTGCGACCTGAGTCGTCGATCCAACTCCAGCGCAAACGTGAGGTTGCAGAGCTTTGTGTGGCCGTACGTGACCATCGCCAGGTAGTTGTCGCGGGTAGCCATGACGTGGTCGCGATCCAGCTGCACGAAGCGATGCGAGAGCGAGCTGATGGTCACGATCCGCGACACACCGCTAGTGCGCTGCAAGACCTCCAGCAGGTGGTTCGTGAGCGCAAAGTGTCCCAAGTAGTTGGTCGCGAATTGCCGTTCAATGCCGTCCGCGGTGAGCTCGTACGAGATCCCCATGATGCCGGCATTGTTCACCAAAAGGTCGAGGCGACTGTGGGTCTTGAGGAACGTTTTCGCGAACGCCTTGACGCTGTGCAAATCGCTTAGATCGAGTTTCATAAACTCCACGCTTCCCCCTCTGCATCCATCATGGGTTTGCGCTGCAGCGGCTTCCCGGATCCGCTCCTCGGCGTGTCGTGACCGCGAATCGGCAGGACACGCGATCACGACGTGGGCACCTTTGCATGCCAGTGCCAGCGCCGTCTCAAAGCCAATGCCGGAGCTCCCACCGGTGACGATCGCAAGTTTACCCTGCAAATTCGGGATCTGCGCCGCATCCCAGTTTGCTGGCACTCGTGGAGACTTGTCGTGGTCTTGCGCACAGTACACCATTTGCGCTGTATTGCTTAGCGTGGAGTGGCTTTCTCAACGCAGGAGAATTTGTGGAGTGGACATGGAACTGGTCACTCGAATGGTCGTGCTCGACGATCGAAGGTGGTGCAGTCAGTTGTTGCAGTTTTGTTGTTGTTGTTCGGGAGGTGGAAGCATGATTGCCACACGAAAGCGAGCGCAATGTTTACTTGTGCAGTAGCGCTCGATTGTGGTGTTGTGGGTGTCGATGGCATTATGCGTGCGTGTTGCCGGCCATTGCGGCGATGCATCGATGGGATGTCGAGCATGCATTCATTCATGAGGTTCATTTTGTCGCTTCACCAGTCGCCGCTTCTCCTATCGTCACGTTTCATTTCTACAACTATGAGAGGCATGTCACATTTGAGAATCGATGAATCTGTACGAAATCGCTTTCATCCCGATGCGACGCAAATAATATTTGAGAGTGCAGCAGGTTTGGTAGGATGGCTATCAAGAGGGTGTGTGCTTGTCGTCAACAAATCGCTCGCAATGATTATGTATACAGCACCATCATTGCCTGGATAATAGAGATCCGTTTGTCATCCACAATTTCCACTCATATCCTTTCGGTTCTTTCGCCTCATCTCGAAAGGACGTGATGGTCGCTCTCTTTTAAGCGAAAGTATCATTTGCGAGCCATGGGGAAAGCAGCGAAGAAGCGGCGCGACGAGAAGCACCGACTGCTTTTCGAGGCGCATGGCGACGACCGCGACCCGCAGGCGCGCGCGCAGGCTCGTGCGATGCTCGATGCGCTGCAAAAGAAGCTCGACGACGATGCGCTCCGCGAAGACGGGTTCTACTTCCTCGACGGCAAGTACGTCGCGGCGCGGCGACCGCGTGTCTCTGCGGGCATGAAAATGCGCGCTTTCGATGGCCACAAGAGAAGCGTCAAATGCGCCGCGTTCGCGAGCTGCTCAAGTGCGAAGAGCGACCGAGACGAAGAAGGAGGTCGTTGTTTTGTGGTCACGTTCGGACTCGATCGGTAGGGATCTGTTTCTCGCTCTTTGCTGATGATATGTGTGCGGTTCTTGCTTGCCAAAAATGAAAACATTGTGTTGCTTTTGGGGATGTTGCAGGATCGGCATTTGGGATTTCCAAACGACGGAGCAGCTCGTGTACTTGGATATAATGGACCAGGACGCACGTTTCATCTGCGGCGCAGCTACTAGTGCTGCGGTGGTAGCGACGCCAGTCTCTCCCCCCTGTCGACCGTGCTGCTTTCGCTTCGCATACGCTACTGGTACGTGATTCTACGCCGAGGACGCTTCTTGTGCTCTTGTCGTACCCCAATGGCCGCAACATCTCTCATGGTGATGTGATTATGGGAATTATTGCATTCACACATTGTTGTTGTCAAAAGAGCAGGCAAGACTCCACGCATCCATTCGTTTGACATGGCAAGCGTGACGATCTCCACGTCAAGCGAGGCTGAAGTAAACCAAGAGAAGAGCGTCAGCGCCGCGAAGACGAAGAAGCCGACGTACTGCGCTGGTCATCAGCAGCAGATCACGTCCATGACGTTCAATCACAGCGGGACACGGCTCGCGACGTGCTCGTGGGATTCCACGTGCATGCTTTGGCAAGTTCTTCCCGGCGAGCAGCGAGAGGAAGAAGAGCTGAGCGACAAGCATGCGACTACGAAGGGCGATGCGTTGACGCTCGTTCTGCTGCAGATCTTCCCCGTGCACGAAGAAGGCGCGAGTTTCGCGAGCTTCACATTCGACGACCAGCAGCTCATCACAGTGGGGGAGTGTGTTGTCAAGGTCTGGGACGCAGGAGCCTGTTCATTCTCGCCAGTCTCACATGCTGATGATCGGGAAGAGATTGCGCGATTAAGAACGGAGTGGGAAGCAGCGGTTCCGTTCTCACTGTGCGTCCAGCGCTCGATGGATCTATTGGCGTTTGATGAAACGCTGACGGCGCTCGTTGGCAACCACGAGTGGCAGTATTTTCGTGAGCATGGCGACCAAGGTGCTCCTCTGCGGTTGTTATATCCAGTGTGTGGTAGGAGCGACGCTGGTGCGATACGAGAAGAGCAAACACCTCAGTCGTCTGAGAACCATGCGACTTTGGAAGACAGCAGTAGCCATGCAGCACGAGATGGTAGTGACACTGCATCTACGTCACTCCAAGAAACACCAGATTCCTTCCCGTCCCCAATGGATGCAAACAATCGAGACCAAGATGGTGCGGGTGACGAGATCCTTTGTGGAGAATCATCCGCAAGAGAGTTGGGCGGTTCCGACGCAACGGAATGCGTCGTGAATGAAGGCGAGTCGAAAACAGAAGGAGCAGGAAGTCTCGGTCTCCCCGCTGAAGAAACTGAGCGACTGGCGCAGTACTACAACCAGCTTGCAGCGTTCGACTTTGAAGTGCTCTTGAACCCAACCATCCCCTTTCGCAGCCAATGCGACAGCAAGAAGAACCACGGTGATGGTAATGCACAGCTGATAAACGCCTCCCAACGCAGCAGTGCTGCCAAAGAGCTGGTGTGGAAGCCGCTGCGACCCGATGCGGATGGCAAACTGATCCAAACGTTCAGCGCCACCAATGCAAATGGCACTTTTTCAGCGCATACGTCAACGATCACGTGCTGCGCGGTCGCCAAGCCACTTGGTCTGGTCGTCACGGTCTCGCTCGACAAATGCATCAAATTCTGGTCGTTGGAACACGGCAACGTGGTTGAAACGATCCGTGAGGCGCATGCCGCGCCGATCACCTGCTGTGCGCTCACGGCGTCTTCTTCTCCAGCGACTATTGCGACTGCGAAGGAGTCGTTGTTGGCGACGGGGGGAAAGGACAATCTGGTCAAAGTGTGGCGCCGACGCGAGCATCCTGCGTCTTCGACCGAGTGCGTGCATTCCTTCTCTGGCCATTACGACGCGATCACATGCTGCATTTTCGACCCAAGCGGGGTGTTTCTGGTCACGACGGGCGACGACACGAACGTCCTCGCGTGGCGCGTGGTGCCATCATGTCCGGACGCACCCAAGCAGCCCACGCTTGTCTCGGTGGACATGTCCGCTATCGCGATTTCTTGGGACGAACCGCTCGCGAATGGCTCCCCAATACTGCACTATGTGGTTCGCACCGAACAGGTGAGTTCATTGGTCGTGGGCGGATACGACATCGCCGGGATCCAGGAGACGCAAGTGCCGGCAAAGTACACGACCAAGACCATCGACAAATTGCAACCTGGCATCCAATACACGCTGCAAGTGGCCGCCGTGAATGCCGTACGCTCTTGAACGAAAGAATCTCATTTGGCGTGTTGTGGTCGAGGTGCTAAACGATTGCTTTGGATTCTTTTGTAGATCGGCGCAAGTCCGTTCAGTGAGCCCACTTTAGCCATCGAAACCCGCGCGTCTGTGCCCTCGCAGATCGAGAACCCGGTTCAGTACAGCGACCGTGGCGCGACTCGCATCCGCTTGTCCTGGAAGCAACCGAGCGCGAATGGTGCGCGCATCCAGCGCTATACAATCCGCTGCCTCCCCGAGAACAGCGTGTTTGTGCCTGTGCTCGAAATGTCGATTCCGATCGCGGATTTGGAACCGATTGCTTCATTGGGCTCGGCTGTCTCGGACAAAGACGCCAACAAAAAGGCGACTCTAGCAAAGCAAAAGGCTGCTGCGAAAAAGAAAGCTGCGGGAGCAAACGACACGAAGAAGATGACGAAGAAGAAGAAGGTCGCAGCGGATGCTGAAGAGGCATCCCCTCTGCAGCAGCAGCTACCATGTCCTCCATCAACGAGTGTCTTCTACTCCTTCGCAGTTCAAGGGCTCTGGCCGGGCGAGATCTACCAGTTTGTCGTGGCAGCAGAGAACCGCTGCGGACTTGGTGCGTTTTCACGCATGAGCGACTATGTGAGAATGGAGTCCACTGCTCCGGACCCACCGCAGCAACCGGTGGTTCTCAACATTCAAAAGCGGCAGGTCGACGTTCGGTGGGAGAAACCGAAATGCAATGGCAGCGAGATCCTGCACTACACGCTCGAGTGGATGCAGGATGGTCAAGTGGAAGGCGTTGCCAGTGGAATCGGCAGCAGTCTCGACAGCGATGCCGCCGCCTCAAGCGGAGGGGAAGCGCAAGGCGCAGTCTCGAGGAACTGCATGAATCATTCGGTCGTTCTGCTCACAAGATCGATTCCAGGTACAAGCTACACGATACAGGGACTGGAACCAGGAAAGTCCCTCCGCGTGTGGCTGTCCGCTTCGAACCTGGTCGACAACAAGATGTGTACTTCGGAGTCATCGCCGGCAAGCGAACTCGCGACGACTTTATGTGACGTGCCTGATCCTCCAGTCCGCCCCGCACTGTTGCATCCGAGCGCGCATACTTTGGTACTCGCGTTTATACCGCCAAAGTGCAATGGTCTCGACATCCAGAGCTACGACGTGGTCTTGGAGTGTGAGGAAGTGCAGTTCGGGATCACCAATCGACAGCTCTTCCGCGCCTTCACGCTCTGGGTTTCCGACTGCGAAGTGCTTCGAGGCGATGGGGAAGGAGTAGTCGCGTCAGCGTTCACGATCAAAAAGCTCCGCGCGAAGACCTACTACAGCGTCAAGCTCTGCGCAGTCAACGAACTCGGTGCGAGTGCGATGAGTGAGTGCAGCACGTTGGTGACCACAAAGTCCCCGACGGTGCCTGCGCGAATGCTGGAGCCTCCTGTCGTCCAGAATGTCGAGCCAGGCAAGGCGACGATCTCATGGGGGATCCCCGTCCACGACGGTGGCGTTCCCGTGGTAGCGTTCCACCTGCAATACAGTGCTCAGCCAAGTTCTACCTACAGCGCCACGAACGACGGCGATGGAAAGGGGGGAGGCACCTGCTACAAAGCGCTCTTCGACCAGGAGCTTACGATCTACCAAGGACACGAGCTGACTGCTACGTTTCTGAGACCCAAGACCACGTACCGGTTCCGCGTCGCGAGTTCCAATGCCGTCGGGAGGTCGCCGTTCAGCAAGAAAAGCGTGGCGATCCACACCCCGAGTCTCGTGGAGTTTACGATCGCGACATACTTCGCCGAGCGACCCGAAGTGGAGCACGTCAAGGCGCGATACATCCAGGTGCTGAATGCAGACGAGGAGCTCCTGGGAGTCTCCGTTTTGTGTGTATTTGTGGGTAATGGGACTGAGTGTGTTGAGTGTGTGTGTGTGTGTATGCGTAGCGGAGATACCGAGCGTGGAAAGGCGCGGTGGAGCAGCGCCGTCATGACCGTCTCGCGCTGTACCATGCACTACGGAATTGGCACATCCTGTAGGTGGTCAGGGATGCAAAATGAGCTCTTGAACATTTGAACGCTCGAGATATGAAAATGTTGCATGTCGCTTCCATTTTTCGAAATAGCACATTAGAGAGTGTATAAAGTTTACAAACACTCGAAAAGAGAGTGCGCAACCCGTTACGGTTTGGAAAATGGCTCGAGTTTCTGGGAACATTCACGAAGCGCTGCATTGTTGCACTCGAGCAAAAACGGAATGGAGAGTTTGCTGCTGGACGAGCGGCTCTTGTCGAGCGTCGATGCTGGCATCTCCACTGCTGCTGCTGCCAGTGCTGCTGGCGCTTCGGGGGTGAGTGCGCGCATGGCGCCGGGCAACATCCGCTCGCTGATCCTCGAGAAGGAGAAAGAGCTCCATGATATCAACGAGTACCGCATCCGCACTCTGGAAGCACTCCTCCGAGACAAAGTAAGGAGGCGCACACACATGCCCATACGACGTATTTTCTTTTCTTTTCTTCTTCTTCGGTCGTTGGATATGCGTGTGGCTGACAAAGCGCGGATATTGCTTGCTGCGGTGTAGGAATCTGCTGCGAATGGATACAAGCACAAGTTCACCAAGTTGCAGGAGGATTTCAAGTACAACCTCAAAGTACGTCATCGTTCAACGTGCAGTGTACGCGCAAAGTTGGTCGGCGGCTCATGCTAACTCTATGACTGTGTGCGGTGCTGTGCGGCAGCTCCTCGAAGGCCGTGACGAAGAGCTCGCGCTGTACGACTCGAACTTTGCGTCCATCAAAAGCGCACTTCGCGACCGCGAGGTTGAGATCAGCGAGCTGAAGGCACAGGTCGCAGACCTCCAAGTGGATCTCAAGCAAGAGCAGACGCGCTGTCAGGACCAAGAGATCTACTTCCAACAGAAAATGAAAGACGCACGCGCACAAATGGAAGGAGCGCGCTGGCAGTTCGACGACGAAATGCGGCGGCAAAAAGACGAGATGGAGCAGAGCAGGCGCAAAATGGACCGCAGACTTCGCGAGCAGGAAGAAGACTTGGAGACCCAGCGACGAGAGATCAGCGTCACGTTTGACGAGATGATGCGCCAGCGCGAGAGCGAATTCAAGCAAACGCTGGATCAAGTGCAGACCAAAAACCGCGACTTGGAACTCAAAGTGAAAGCCACGCACCGGGAAAGTGATGCGAACAAAGATCGCGTGGAGGAAATGAAGGTCAAGATGGAGAACATGCAGCAATTGCTGCAGGAAAACGACAAAGAGCTCAAGGCGATGGAGTGGCAGCTCGCCGATGTGCGGGCGGTCAAGGATGCGAAGATCAATGAGCTCGAAGACGAGGTCTCGAAGCTGCAGGAGGTGAAGCAGGCGCTGCTGGATGAGTACGAGGGCAAAATGGCCGAGCTGCTGCAGTCGCTGCATTCCGTGGAGAAGGCGTTTGTGCAGCAGAAGAAGCAGTACGACGAGGAAGTGCAGCATCACATCCGCAGAAAGGTGAGTCCTTTGTGAGGGAGGAAAACATGATCCGAGCCACCAGTCTAATCGGCGTTTGCATGGTCACGAGGTTCAGGATGAAGAGCTGCAGACCCAGACATTGCGGCTCGAAGGGAAAATCGCGTCGCTGACCACAAAGCTACGCGAGCACGAAGAAAAGCACGAGCAGGCGCAGTCGGACTTGAAACAAGCGAAGTGGGAGAGGGACGACAAACTGCTCGAGAAAGAGCGCGACATGGAGCGCTTGAGAAGCGAGGTGCAGGACGTCGAAGACCAAAAGCAGGCTGTGGTCGCGGATTTCAAGCAGCAGCTGTGGAGCTGTGAGCGCGACAATCTCACCTTGCGGGAGCAACTCAAAGATGTGAAGCTGCAAGTGCAGATGCAGAAGGAAAAAGAAAAAGTGCACCGTCAAGAGCTCCTGGAGAGTACGGAGAAACAGGAAGATCTGAAACGCGAGGTCGTGACGCTGAACCTGCGGTGGGAGAACAAATGGCAAGACCACGAGCAGGAGATGCATGGACGCAGTGAGCTTCGCATCCGCGAGCTGCAGCAGATGAAAGACCGACTACTCGCCGAGAAGCAAGCGACCGAAGAGCGACTCGTGCATGCGGAGAACGAACTGCAACGGCTTCGCTCGGAGCTGTACTCGCTCCGATCCAATTCCAGGATCGCGGAGTCCTTTGAGGCACAATATTACGGCGCACAGGCATCGAAGTCTCAAAAAGATCAGCGAGGAAGTAGTAGCAACGAAGGAGAGAGAAGTCCACTCGATCGAGCCAAGTCGCCTGGTACCGGTCGTGCCCAAACTTCAGCTGCACCATCTCCTCTGTGGAGTGAAGACAATGGCGAACTCTCCCCTCTTGCCGGACTGTCCCCGCTTTTAACAAACACGCCATCGAAAGGTGAGAGTGGAGACGGACGTCCGAGTGGTGGGGTAAGTCCTGGTGTGATGTCGGAGAACGGATCCTCCTCCCAGGAGGCTCTGCAACTCGAGAACGCAAAGTTGAGAGGTGCTTCCTATGCTGTTCGGGTTTCTTGAAACAGACGTTGTCTGTTTGGTCACACTGATTTGTGTCTGTTGGTTGGTGTGTGCATTGATGGACAGATTTGATTCACCAGATGAAAGATGCGCTTGCGGAGCAAGCCAGCGATTCGCTCCGGGATGCGTCAACTGACGACAATGGTGGTGCTGGGAAGTCGACGCTATTCGCCGAGCTCAAGGAAGCACAGAAGCGTTGTGTGCTTCTCGAAGCCAAGCTTCTCCAACTGGAAGCCCTTCAACAGCCACCGCCATCGTCTCAAAGTAGTGGCGGTGGGGATACGAAGCTCATCAATGCGCTCAGCGAAGTGAGTGCCCAACTCGCACTTTGCAAAGCCGAGCTTCTGGAGGCAACTCGCACCATCGACGCGAAAAATGCGCGGATCGCAGAGCTCGAAGCGAGTGTCGCGCAGATTTCGCAGGAGAGACCATCGGAAACGATGGGCGGTGTATCGTCCGATCGGGTGGTCGCAGACGCGCAGGTTTCCGACTTGAAGCGGAGATTAGCATCCGCCGAGGTGGATATCCAGCGACTCGTGAACGAGCGAAGTCAGCTCATGGAGTTGAGTAATCAGCTGCGCGCGGATCTTCGGAAACTCAGAGAGCAAAGTGGCGGACACGACGACATGGGTCCGTCGTCCAAAGCGTTCGCGGGCAAGAAAGAGTATGAAAACCTGGTCGCCGAACTCAGTCGGTCCCTGGAAGAAGCGCGCTTGCATAACAAGACGCTGAAGAAAGAACTGCGACGCATGGTCAAGTTCCAAGTGCTGCATAGTGGGGATGCAGAAGAAGACGGAGAACGTGCGGCGCCAAGATCGTCGAGAAGAACGATGTCGATGGCGAGCAGTGCAGCTACAGAGACGACGTTGGATGGAGGGACACGGCGACGGTCGAGTACACTATCGATGATGAAAGCGCTGGCACCGCCACCATCTACTACGAGTGCCGATGGCGTGGGGACGCGAAGCAAACGGTCCAGTCTCGCTGAGTCCGTCGATAGTAGTCGACCTGGCGATTTCGATGCGGAATTGCTGTCCCTTGTGCGCAACAAGTTGCCGAGTGGCGGCGAGGGAAGAAGTGCGAGCGTGCGTAGCTCTCCGTCGTCCACTAGTAGCACCCCCGACACTCATGGACGCCACCATCGAACCAAATCTGTTGCGTCATCACGACCGAAGCGTATCCCCGAACAGGACGACGAAGACGAACTCGGGGAAGATGAAGAGAGCGACGACTCCCGTCCAGAAAGTCGGCGACGACCCTCAAGTGGCGATGGAGAGGAAGCCGACAAGACGCCACCGAAAAGCACACTGAGCTCGTTGTTTCAACGAGATCGACTGGACTCGACGGCGTCGAATGAGGGGGCAAACACCACGACAAAAGTGTCGGACGCACGACTGCGCCTTCAACAGGATATCCTTTTTCTACCTACTCGTTTGCGCTTGTGTATGGTTGCCAAGTCTGGGTCTTGATTCGCAGGAGCTCCTTGACCCCATTTCTTTCTCTCTGTTTGCACCCAAGGAGATGCTGCTACTTGCAGGGAAAAAAGCGGAACGAACCAGTAGCCTCGCGAGTTTTGCGACGAAGCCAACTTCTTCTTCGATGGGTACTGCTGGAGCAGCAGGAGTGCGGAGCAGTGATCGCGAGACTCCAAGTCAGAAAAGCGCGATCAAGAAGCTCAAGGATCTGCAAACCCGTCGGTCGGAGATGGTCCATGAACGCAAGAAAGTGCGCAACTACAGCGTCGTGACATGATGGTGACATGCGGAGAAGATACAAGGTGTGCGCTGTTATGGAACCCGGACAAGCACATAGTTTCAATACAGAGAGATGCTATGTAGAAAAGATGCATTTATTGGGGGATCTGTTTGCTCGCGGAAGGAAGACATGGCGAGCCTCCCATACATTTCTGGTGCTGTTCTTTTTCTGGTCTTTTTTCTTCTTCTTGCGCTAGCTGTATGCATGATGCTGGAACTACTGGTTGCTGAAGCGGACGTGAATGACGAGTGGGTGAGTGGCTGTGCTGGTTGGTTTGGAGAGCGCGAGCTCTTGCATCGCATAGCGCGACCCAGAGCGCCATTGTCGCTGCGTTTGTTCGTTAGCTTGTTCATCTACAAGAAGTAATCTGGCGTACGACGCGTGACGTGTGGCTCCCCACGTCGTGGAGCAGGATCAAATTGCAAACTACACACAAGGACATATCACAGAATCAGTGTCATGCGCCACACTACCCAGTCGAATGATGATGAGGGGGGGACGTACAATGTGTACTTCATTTGCTCATCGACCTCCATGATCGCAGCTTCGTTGCCACAGCGATAGCAGTAGTTGGGTGCACTGAAGATCGTCACGACGTTGCAATTGTGGGACCAGTTGTAGCCTTCCATGACCAGCTGATGTGCGCGCGCGATGAGCGTGAGGCCATTCGCGTGGTTGAATTGGTCCGAGATGTCTTGGCCGAACGTATACCCAGCGCCACGTGGGGAAATCCCCCACCCGGAGCGATCATCCGGGTCCGACCACAGCAGATCGCACATCGCGCCTTCGTGGGGCACTTCCTGCAAGCGGTCGAAGCCGCGAATGTAGTCGAGCGTATCGATCGATGGACTCAGTCCGCCATGGAGCGAGAAAATCTGGTTTTCCACGACGGCGGTCAACGGCAGGTAGTCAAACACGTCCGTGAAGTACTTCCACACGTTTGGGGAGCCGTATTTACGGAGACACTCGTCGTAAAAGCCGTACACTTGGGTGATCTGACGCGATTCGTGGTTGCCCCGCAGGATGAAAATGCGGTCCTTGTAGCGCACTTTCAGACACACGAGCAGCGTCACGGTCTCCACCTATGCATTATGGGTGGCAGCATCCATCCATACACACATTCAAACATGAACAAGCAAGTAAGCATACGTTGTAGGTCGGACGTCCTAGAACGAAATGCATTGGTTACCGAGTAATAGCCGCGGTCGACGTAGTCGCCCATAAATAAATAGTTGGTGTCGGGAGCGTGGCCGCCAATACGGAACAGCTCCATGAGGTCATGGAATTGGCCGTGGACGTCCCCACAGACGGTCACAGGACACCGCACGGGCTGCACATTCGATTCCTTCACGAGCACTTCCTTCGCCTGTGTGGCGCAATGATAGACATGCACCAATAGGTGTCAGTAAACCGGTCGCATGCATCCGATACAGACACACAATCGAGTCCATCCGAAATGTGGATATGGTAAAAGTACGACGCGAGAATGCGTCCATACCTTGTTACAGAGCTGCATGACTTCGTTCTCCGTGAGGGGGTTGCATCCGTAGAGGCGCTCGCACCACGCGTCCAGCGTCTCAATCGACAGATCAAACGGCGCGCTCATCGCGTGGCTCGGTTTATTTTTCACACTTGGATACTTTTTTTGTGCTTTTGTTTCTTGCTGGGTCAACCTTTCGCTTCGATGCACACAGCCACTTGTTCCAAGCGAGCAAGCTGGTTACAGGAAGGAAGGAAGGAAGGAAGGACGAGGGGGAGGGAGAAAGGGAGTCGCTCGTGTCAATATGTATCGGAGGAAGGACGGACGCAAAAGAGGGAAGGTCGCCGCTTTCTTTCTACACACTCGACGATGCTGGAAGCTCCTTTTTTTCAAATAGATGGGGGCGGTCGCGTGGAGCGCCGCACGTTCCTATACCAAAGGGATGAGCTCCCGCTTTACGGACCTGCATCGTTATCGTTCCAAACAAAATGTTTTTTTCGAGAGGGAATCGCGATGAGCAAGGAATGGCGTGGCCCACGCCAAGCTCGACTTTTCGTTTCAGCTCGCATTTTGGTTCATTCATGCTGACACTGCATTTGAAGGAAGCGAAATGTGGGGATGAAAAAGTCTATTGTGTATGGGGGATTCGTTTGCCGCACTCGTGCCGCGCTCCATAGTACTACTGGCAGGCGCAGTAGCATCTCGCTGTTCGGTCTGGTCGTTACTTTACTTCTGCTGTTCCTGCTCCTGCTCCTGCTGCTTGAACGGCTCGGCTAACTCTAATAATGCATCCTCTATCCTCATGGTGATCGCCTGGAAAAGCGCTTGCTCGTGATGCTGCGTTTCCCACGGGGTCGCGCCAATCACGCGCTCTTTCTCGTACGCTTCAAAGAGGTCGTCGAACGAGAGCGGCTCGCCCACGCGCACGCGGATGTCGATGTTGGTCTTGGGCATCATGCTGATGAGCTGGTTCTTCTCGTTCTGCGGCATCACTTTCTCCATGTTGTAGTGGTAGAAAGGGATCACGACGGGACGCACTTCGGCGCGCGCGATGAGCTTCCCGACGCCCCATTTCAAGCGTCCGATTTCTTCGCGACGAGGACTTTCACGACCGCCGAGCACTGCAAAATATACAACGATCAGGTTAGATGCGCGACCTGCGAGACAATAGGTCACCGAGAGGGGTGCTGCAGAAGGAGGATACGCACGCTCGTATTGACAAATCTTGCCCTCGGGGAAGATGTGCACCCATTCCCCCTGCTGCACTTTGTCGAAAATGGCCTCCAGCATCTACCACATTGACCACGCAAGAGCGTCATCGAAACGTCTTAGTCTCCCAGTCTCCCACAACACTGTTCGATGCAAACACACACCTCATGGTCCACACCAGCACCGCGCTTTACGGGAAGCGTCTTGGCGCCGTAGAATAGTGCCGCCACAACGGGTCCATTCATGTAACTATACTCCTGACTGGATAATACACAAAGGCAAACACCACATTACTCTCTCGATCCTGTGCATCAGTGGCATACGAAACACGATGCACGCACCTGCACAGACTCCATCGACCGAGACTTGGTCGCACCCCATACTTCCACGGCAGCATCCTACACACCAGCACGCATCGGTCAACCAGACTCCCACATTAAACACACCATGCAGGGTATCCAATCAACGAAAGAGACACAAACAGCACGTACGCAGCGAGCACACCCGGGTCGTCCACGGTCGCGCTGTGGTTCGAGACCGTGATCAACGCCGCACCTTTCGGTCGCGCATCCAAGTGCTTGCGCAAAATCTCGTTGCCTTCGACCGTGAACGAGCTCAGGTGCTGCAAGTAAATCTTCGCGACCGTTGTCGCCGCGAGGAACAGCGGCACGCGCGCGACGTTGTGCACCCAGTCGGGGAACTTCGCCTCGCGCTCGTGCGTGTACTTGCCATCGCCCCTGTCGGCCATCGGCGCATCGACCGAGAGTGAGTACGCGCCAAGCGCGACAACGGACGTTGTGCCGAGCGCCGCGGACTTCAGCACGCGCTTGAGCATCTTGGAGACTGCGAGACGATGGCGAGAGCTGCCACACGAGAGAGAGACGGACTGAACTGATTGGCTTCGCTCTGCGCTGGACTGCAACGCGGGGTTCGCTCGTGCGCGGAAGCAGTTGACGTGATGCCGTAACCGCTCGCTTCTCGCTGACGACACGAGGACTCCAACCCCCAGAATAGGTTCTGGTCGCGTTTGGTGCTGCTGTTGGCTCTTGTCGTGAGGTCACTATTCAGGAGAACACCCTCGAAAGAGTGACTGCAAAGTGTGATATAAACCACACATTCCCACATTTTTTCTTATTGTTTTTTCTTTGCAGATTGAGAGTGAGCAACATTCCTTCACGAGAGTGAAGTGAATGGACAGAATGGTGGTCACCCACGATAGAGAGGGACATCGAGTGGATGGATGCACTATTCGGTCGTTTACAGTATTCTGCACACTCGCCAAGCTCGAGCCGAGCCGAGCCGCATCTGGCTCCAATTGTCCTCTCGACTGCCTCCATTATCGCCGATCCGATCCACTTTCCCATTTTGCAACACAGAAAGAGCAATGCGGAAGCATGTTGAGCAGTGCGCGACGACAACGACACGGCTGTGCAGTAGCTGGGCACTCGTCGCATGGAGCACTTGGACACTGCAAAGGTGCTACAGCTCGCCGTGTCTCATGAAGGCGTCCACGGCGCCGCAGTCATCGAGGACGCCAACGTCCCCGCGTCCATCGCTGCTCGCATGGTGCAACGCGCAGACGCAGGTGCCCGTGTCTTCATCTGCAATGCCGTCGTTGTTTTGTTTGTTGTACGCAGCAGCAAGCAGTCGATCAGTACGCGGAGAGCGACGCAGTGACTGGCGCAGAAAAGAAAATACGTACTGCAGCGACCGCGGTTGTTGCACACCGTGTCTTCTTTCGTGCCCTGCGTGACCTGCGCCACACCTGTGGTCACGGTCGCCGTGGAGTGGGTCAGCGACGCAGGAGACAGCGTGAGCAAAGGGAGATCTCCCGCGGGGACGTGGAACGTGATCGCGATCACTACGCCACCACAAGTACAGCATAGCGTTGGTGTGGACAGGATATAGAAGCCAAGAAAATGCGCCACATGCAAATACCGTTGCCTGCAGCGGTGCACGCAGTTGCGATCCCGGTCGAGAAGGTCACACTGACGCTGGTAACACTAAAAAAGGATGGGAGAGAGTGGTCAGATCTTGGCGTCGAGCGCCACAACGCTCGAATGGTGGCCATCCACGTACGTGCGCAGTCTTTCAAGAGCAGTCTTCACGGAGAGCGCAGACGCCGAGGCGGAGATCGTCCTTGTGGTCTCGCCTCGGAACGAGAGCGTGAACCTCCCGCCGTCAGCAGCACAGCTCGCAGCCTGGACTTCATCCACCTGGCTCGAGGTCCAGGGATCATCGCCGCTAGGACATGGAACTAGGAGGGAAAACAAGCAAAAAGCAGTCGAGTTACAGAGAGGAAGAGACTCGTAGCAAACCTCGGATCTGCTCACTTTTGGCGCAGTCGTGTCCCGCGTATTGCACTTCTGTGCTTCGATGCTGGTGCACTTTATCGCAGTAGCAGCCTTGAGTCATATCGGCGTCCCATGTAGTCACCGCATTTGGGTCCGAGCCATACACGAAGCCTGCCGTGGTGAAACTGGTGGTGGGTGTGAGAGCCGCTAGCTCTCGCGCACTTCTGCAGATCCCTCGATTGCTACACACGCCGTCCCCGTTTTTCGGACACGCCACTGAACAATGCAAAAGCCCAAAAAGTCCATTGAGAAAGCAGCGCAACACGGGGATGTAACGTTTCGCGACTCACTCCGATCGCAGGCGACGCCTTCAAAGCCTGTCATGCAGTAGCACAAGCCCATTTGATTGCAGAGTCCCTGCAGCACAAGAAACCGAGTGAGCTGTGAGTTCCGTGCATCTGCTGGTTTTGTCCTGTTCACTGAGGTCGCGTACCGCATTGGAGCACGGGACGCTCGTGAAATGCGCGATCTCATCGACCTGCGGTTCCTCGAACCACGCTCTCCCCATAGGACACTTTCGGTCCCTGCAATCGTGACCTTCGAACTCGTCGTCACATTCGCATTTGTAGTGGTTTGTCGCTCCCAAGCAGCGACCGTGACCACTGCAGCGGATCCCTGTCCCGGCAGCGCCAGCGCACGTGGTCATCGCGCCTCCGCTCCGATACCCGCAGTCTTGAATGAGTCCCTGGCCACCCACACCTGGACGAGGGAAATAGCACTATGAGGAGCTCACGCGCAAAATGCCTTGATGATCGCCTTTCCCAGCACTTACCATCGCTCGACTCGAAGCCCGAATCGCAATAGCACTGACCAGTCATTGTGTTGCATCGACCTCGTCCAGAGCAGAGCGTCCACTCTTTTGTCCCGAGCCTCGTAGCAAGAGCACTCCCGTAAGCTGCTGCAGCGCCATCTAAACAAGACGTGGGGTTGGATATTTCCGTTAGTGCAGTCAAGGCGCAGAGGACATCTCGAGACGACGCAGAAACGACACGACGGTGTGCAAATAAATACCAGTCTGCACGGTCAGTGAACTTGCACCCCCCGAGATTCTGGACTCGACCACCAGCGCAGGCACATCGCCATGCTCATGGGTGAACGTGATGCGAGCCGAGGCGCCATCCGCGTCACACAGCGTTGTTCCCCCATCGAGGGTCACGGCGACGCTGCGGATCGTCTCCAGTTCCTCAAGCGCAACTTTCAGTGTTGCAGCGGTTTCTGTGCTGACATCGAGCGCGCGCGTCGCTCGACCTCGGAAGCTCAGCGTGAACGTGCCCGTGCAGCCGTTGCACAGGCAAGAGAGCGCTTGGATTTCGTCGACTTGGCCGGTCGTGACCGGGTCGTCTCCGTAGGGACACAGCTCGAGCGAGCAATCCACGCCGGCGTAGCCATGGTCACACACACAGCCAAGGATCCGCTCGGCATCCCATGGCGTCGTGTACGTCGTTGTGTAGAACAGGTTGTAGTCATTTTGCAATGCGGCGACGTCTTTCATACTCGTGCACTGGCCATGGCCGTTGCAGTTGGTGGAGCCACACCCGATCTGCAGCCGATCGCAGGCATTCCCCGTGAACCCGGGCTCGCACTCGCAGCGTCCGGAGCCACGGTTGCATCTGCCGCGGTTCGAGCACTCGCGGGTCACCGACCGCATGTCGTCGTTGGCGATGGAAAAATCCACCCATGGCGCGCCGAACGGACACTGCCGCTTGTAGCAATCAAAACCCGTGTATCCAGGAAAGCAGGTGCAGCTGCCATACAAAAGTGAGCACTATGCTGTCAGTGACGCCGTTCGACCAACGGATGGACGTGCGCAGTCGACGAACGACACTTACGTGTTGGAGCTGCTGCAAGTGCCATGGTCGTTGCATTTCGACGGACACGCGCTCTCAGTGCGCACCCAAAGCCCCGAGACGATTTGCCAGAGCGCGAGTGCGCGAATGATCGAGGCGGTGCATGGGAAGCGGAGACTCGCGTGGATAGAACGAGCTCTTCGCTGACGACAGGAATCCATACTGTATGCAACCAGCAATGGACGGCTTCAAGAGACGCGCTCTGGAGTCTGCGCTGACATGTCGGTGTTGAAGCGCCGCGGGCTCACCAAGTGCGTGCATGTGCCCTTCTGCTGAAACCGACGAGTGCGACGACTGCTCTTCGACACACCTGGTGCGAAACATTGGCAGTGTTGGGGTTCTTTGCATCCCATCGAAACCGCGCGAACGATGGATCATCGCTCACCTCTTCCTACAAGACATACTCCACCGAGACGTGCAAAAGCAGCTCTCCGACTTGCGTTGCATTTCGAGTGGATCGATCGATCGACGGGAGAGGATTGTGCCATTATGGTCAGTGCGATGATGTGTGCATGCATGCAGAGAGAAGAAACGCAACTTCAACGTCGACGCATCAGCAAACCCAGTCGGATAAACCGCAACAAATATATAGAAAAGAAAAAAACACCCGCCTCCTCCATCCGTTCGTATGAGGACAGTGCAGACGCAATTGATGGCTCAACACGCTCGTGCATAGCATGGCATTAGCATTCTGTCTGGGAAGAATGGATTAGGGCGAGGAGAAGATGAAGTGGAGTGCGAATGTCGCGCGTGATCCATCACTCGCATGTCTATGTCGCGCATTCATTGAGCATAATATTCTACACCCCACATTCTCGCAAAGTACGCACGCGTCTGTCCTGGAATGCTCGCACTTACTTGGAACACCATCGCACCCTGTCTCTTGAACCCCGCTTCAGTTTTTGTTGTCTGCTAAGTACGCCACCTGCTGCGAACTTAATCATGCACGACTTTGAAGGTGCGGTTGAGGAGATGCGTTTTGCTTTCGCCCAATCGCGGTCGCGGATTATATATTTCCGCCAATCACCGCCAGCGAGCACTCACCTACTTCTTGCACGTTTCCGCTCGTTCGAAACCTTGTTTTGCCACAAAACATCCACTTTCGATATCGCAATCAAAAAAGGGTCGCATCTGGAAAGAGCCCGCATTCCTGCGAAATCCGCATTCGCAGATTCGCTCCCCCGCGACCAAGCAGAAGCTCTCTCTCTTCCTCCCCTCCCTTTCACACGCACGCACACAATGGCGTCCTTTGCGTTCCGTCGCGCGTCGAAGCGCGTGGCCATGGGTCTCGGCGCCGGTGCCATGGGCATCACGGGTCTCTCGGGTGCGGCCATCGTGTCCGCGAAGGAAAAACCACGACTCGTGGCTCCGATCACCTGCGAAGACGGCTCGATCATCACCCCGTACGAAGTGCCATCGCGCGACGCGCAACTCGACCGTCTCAAGAAAGAACACTTTGACGTGCTCATCATCGGCGGTGGCGCCACTGGGTCCGGGTGTGCGCTCGATGCGGCCACGCGTGGACTCAACACTGCGGTCGTTGAAGCCTCGGACTTCGCGGCTGGTACGTCGGGTCGCTCGACCAAGCTGATCCACGGCGGCATCCGTTACTTGGAGACGGCGTTCATGAAGCTGGACTACGCTGCGTTCAAGCTCGTGTTCGAAGCCTTGGAGGAACGGTCGTTCTTCCTGAGCGCTGCGCCGTACATGAACCGCCCGTTGCCGATTATGATCCCAATCTACAACTGGTGGGAGGTGCCATACATGTGGGCCGGTGCCAAGATGTACGATATCGTCGCCGGATCGAAGCGTTTCGTGCCTGGCAGCTACTACATCAACGCTGAAGAAGCGATGTTCCAGTTCCCGATGTTGCGCAAAGAAGGCTTGAAGGGTGCCGTTGTGTACTACGATGGTCAGATGAACGATACCCGCATGAACGTGTCGATTGCGTTGACGGCGTCGCAGAATGGCGCGACCGTGTGCAACTACGTCAAGGTTGAGCGCTTGATCAAGGACGATGAAGGTAAGGTGCGTGGTGCCCACGTGAAGGACACGCTGACCGGCGAAGAATGGGACGTCAAGGCTCACTCGGTTGTGAACGCCACTGGACCGTTCACTGACGGTATCCGTTTGATGGACGACCCAATGACGGAAAAGATCTGTGTGCCAGCTGCTGGCGTGCACACCGTTCTCCCAGACCACTTCTCGCCGAACCGCATGGGTTTGATTGTGCCAAAGACCACCGATGGTCGTGTGCTGTTCTTCTTGCCATGGGAGAATGGAACGCTCGCTGGCACGACCGATTCGGAATCGGAAATCACGATGTTGCCATCGCCATCGAAGGAAGAGGTGGACTTCATCATTGACGAAGCCAACCGTTACTTGTCGAAGAGCGTGACGCGTGCCGATGTGAAGTCTGCGTGGTCGGGCATTCGTCCGTTGGTGAAGGATCCTCGTCACAACGATGGCACGACCTCCAAGATCTCGCGTGAACACGTTGTGGAAGTGTCGAAGTCGAACATGGTGACCATCGCCGGTGGCAAGTGGACCACGTACCGTCGTATGGCTCAGGATGCGATTGATAAGCTCGTGGAGACCGTGCCAGAAGTGCAAAAGAAGGCCACGCCATGCAAGACCAAGGACGTTGGTATCATTGGTGCCGATCGTATCGGCGAAGTGGTCAACAAGAAGTTCGACAACATCACCGTCACTCTTCGCGAAAGCTACCACTTGGACAAGGACGTCTCGGAACACTTGATGCGCAACTACGGCACCCGTGCGTTGCAAATCGCTGAGATCGAAAAGGCTGGTTTCTTGGACCGCAAGCCAAGCGACCACCCTCGCCGCTTGCACCCAAAGTACCCATACTTGGAAGCCGAAGTCGTCTTCGCGGTGCGTCAAGAATACGCGCAGAAGGCCACGGATGTGATCGGTCGTCGTATGCGTCTTGCGTTTATCGATAGCGAAGCCACTGCTCAGTTGGTGCCTCGTGTGGTCAGCATGATGGGCGACTTGCACGGATGGTCCAAGGACCGACGGGAACAAGAAACGAAGGAATGCCACGAATACCTCGAAACTATGCACAACAACTAAACGTCGGTGTCGTTACGAGCATAACCGGGAAACGTGTGTTCCTGGATGAATAGTGTAAGAAAGAATTTACAGAGAAGACGAGGAATATATGCAAAGCAGACATGTTATTTTCTTCTGAGGCACCAGGTATTATTTGCGCATGTCGTTCTTTGTGTTTATGGGCGAAAAGTGAGCTACTTACTGTCCGTTTTGTGAAGCTGGTGCTGAAGTGACGATGCTTGTGATTGTTGGAGCTTTCGCATCTTTTGGAGCTTGTCGGGCGACTTGCTTGCTGCGGAATGCACTGCAGACGCAGCAGCAGTGGATGGCGTATTGTATGGAGCGACCAAGTGCAACAAATCCTTCGCGAGCGCAGCATTCTGGAGTCGATGGCTGCTTGCAGCTGCGTAGTCGTCAGCATTCGGTGTCGCACTGTTGCCTGTCGCTTTGTTGCGGCTGGCTTTCGCGGGTGAAGATGGAGTCGAGGATACTATTGGCGGCAGAACCGTGCGCTCCCGATCGTCTCCTTCGTCTCTTGCGTCGAAATCCTTGTTCTCCGCGAGCGCGATCAGCATATCGAGTCCGAAGCGAACAAGTTGCTGGCTATTTCGAGGATGCTTCATCGCCAACGCCACGAGAGCAGCGAGGATGGCTTCGACGACTTCTCCGCTGCGCCGCTGCCGGTCGTAGAGCATGACCAGCTGCTCGACACCGCCGAGCGCTCCCACGAGATCTTGGTTGCGCACATTGTCTGCGACCGTATTGCGCAGCGCCCAGAGACACGAAATCAACAGTTTCTGCTCCTGGTCGTGCGCCAGCGAGTGCGTGCTTCCAAGCGCCACGCTAAGTGGGCTCACACAAAGTTCCAGAAGCTTTTCCAGTCCATGCTCGTTGCGCAGCTTGACTTTCGCGCTTGGCTTTTTCCAGACTTCGTCCGCAATCGCATCGCTCACCATCGCGACGAGAGCTGGATTTGTCGACTCGCTCAGCAGTGCGACAAGTTTCTTCATATCCGTGGACGCCAGCGAGTTGATGGAAGAAATGCTGTCTTTTTTCAACTGGCTGACATCCGCGAGCAGCTCCAGTGCTTCTAGAGCAGGATCACAAAGCTCCTTGTCGGTGTGGCCGCTCAAGTTGACAAGCGTCTCAATGCCATGCGGGATATCGAGCATCCGGGTTTTATTGGCGTCGTGGAGACACATGTTGACGACTCCATACAGTCCATTCCGCTGCACAAGAGGGTTCGCTGTGCAGTTGCACAAGCGGATGAACACTTCCAGTCCATTGTACGGAAGATCCCACGAGTTACTACTGCTGCTGTTGTTGTTGTTATGCGAGTGATTCGAATTTGTAGCGGATGCACCCATAGACAATGCGATCGAGTCGCTGTAGGAGAGCGAGCAGAGAGCTCGAGCAGAGTGCTCCATCGTGCCCCCTTGACCTTCCAGACAATTGCGCTGGATGAGTAGCATCCATTTGCGCTGTGAGGCAACCAACTGTCGATTCGCATCGTTGTAAAACAGGGCGTTGGCTAAAATACACAGCCCATGCTCTCGGATCTGGCGCGTCAAGTCCTCATCGTCGTCTTGCTCTGGACCGTCGGTCTCTTGGTTGGTTTGTCCGTGACTGGAAGCCACCAACGTACACATTGCATACAGACGGTCAACATATCGTGCAACCCGGTACTGGTTGTCACGGTTCCAAGTCAGATTTGCGAGCGCCCAAGCTGCCTGCACCATCATTTCTTTATCCGTCGGTCGGTCTGCTAAGAGGAAGAGTGCATCGATGCCCCCAGCATCTCCAATCGCGACACGGATGGGGTCGTGCTGGGCAATGCTGCCAAGCACGAGAGCAGCGTGGAACGCAACATCGCGATTGCAGGATGCACACATGAGTACGAAGCTGGTGACCCCTCCGATTGCGCGATTGGAACCAACTCTGGTGTGTGCTGCACGTTGCGATGCGAAACGCTCTTCTTCTTCCAAGATCACGTTCGCGACATTCCGTGCGCGGTAGCCACTCTCATTGTCCTCGTTGTCCAGTATCGTGACCACATTGGCGATGATTTCCGCAGCGCGAGTCTGGATGAGCTCATAGATATCCAACTCGATCGTGTCATATATGCGTGGGGAGTGACACAACCTCGTGAGCACTGTGATCCCACCAGCATCGAAGATAGTCTCACAGATGCTCGTCTCCTCCTGTGACAGATGAGAGAGCGCTTGCGTAGATGCCAGAATCAAATCGACGTCGCTGTGCTCGTCGCAATATGTCAAGAGGTATGGAATCGCGCCTTCGGTGCTGATCACTCGCTGGTTGAATTTGTTTTGGAATGCCAAGTTGCTCAGCGCATGAACTGCATTGCGTAGAACCTGCGAGTCTTCGCGTGGCTCCCTTGGCTCGACAAGGCGCACCAGCAGCGGAATGCAGCCATCCATACGACCGATAATCGCCGTGTTGCGAGAATTCATGACGACCAGTGCAAGTGAGAGCAGCGCATTCCTCTGGATTTGTTTCTGCTGCTGCTTGGCGGATTCGTCGCGCTCTTCTTCCTCGGGCTCCTGCTCAGGTGGGGGTGGTCGACAAAGGTCGATGATGGTTTTCAAGACACTTGGAGACAGTCCCATGTACTCCTGGTTGCTACTGTTTCCATCGGGGAACGTGAGCTCATCAAATTGGTGCCATGACTTGATAAACTGAATCTTCTTGTTCTTTTTGGCGACCACATCGCAATCGCTCTCTCCAGCGCCTGCGTCATTGCTCGTGTCGGCCAACCAATTCATGTCCGCGGTTTCTTCTTCGGCGACAGCATCAAAGGAAGTTTTCTCATGCGCCAGTTGTTCCAAGACGATGTCTGATTGAGTCGACACCCAGTTGAACCATTTGCGTTTCGCTCGCCATCCGAGAGACCGTTTGGTGGCATTTGCATTCCATGCGAGCTGACCTAGCGCCTTGGCACAGATCACTTTGATCGACTTTTGATGGCAGTGCTGGGCTAACGCGGCCATGACGTCAATGGCGCCGTTCACTCGAAGCGCAGCATTGATTTCCGGCGTCGCACCAGAGAGAATCTCTAATCCGTCCGCGAAAAAGCGGAACAACAGATCCACATCCGTTAGAATCGCCTGTGCACAAACGCGATGCCGCCAGTTCTTCAGACGCAGCAACTGCTGCTGCTGCTTGTGGTGCTCCACCTGCAGATCCATGTCTTTTTGCATCTGGATGCGCTCCGCGTGCGCTTCTTTCGCCTTCAGCTTTAGCGAGAGGTTCCACATCTCGATATTGTTGATCTTTTTGATTTGCGACGCGATCCGGAAACGCATGTCATTCGTCTCTGCTGCACGCCGTTTCTCCAAGGATTGGTACGCCTTCACGAGCTCTTCGTTGGCGATCCGCTGGGCATGCAGCTCGCGCTTCGCAGCGGTTAACCAGTGGCGCTGCTTCTCTTTAGACTCTTCCCATTCGAGCACTCGTTGCTCCAGCTCTTCGCGAACCACATCATGCGCACCGATCAAGCGCTCTCGCTCTTCTTGTGCCCGCGTTTGCTCAGCGCGCAGCTTTTGCTTCTGCTGCTCGATCTCGTCCTTCAGCGCCAGAATGACATGCTCGGTTTGCTGTCGAACGTGATCGCTGCTCTCCTGGTATGCGAGGTGAACCCGATCCAACTTGGCAGTGAGCTCCTCGATTTGCGTGTGCAGAACCACTTTCACTTTCTGCAACAGCTTGACTTGCTTCTTGAGTTCCAGCACCTCAGCATCGTGTTGCTCTTGCAGAATCGTCATCATGGACTCGTGGCGCTCGCGCTGCATGCTTGTCATCCACTCGTCGGAACTGCAGTCTTTGATCAGCGCGATCGACGCAAGCGACCGCCAGCGAGCTTCACGGTCGTAGCATGTAAACAGAAACTGTCGAACTTGCCGCAAATATTGCAGTTTACTCTCAAAAAGGGCAGTCGCTTCGTCGCGCTGCTGGGTCACGGAGAGTAGGAGCTGATCGTCAGGCAGTGATTCCGCACCCATCGGTAGTGGCTGCGGATTGTTCATCAACGAATAGAGGCGCTCGATGGTCTTCCGAGCCACCTGGAGCTCGTCTTCCAGTGCAAAGTTCAGATCCCAAAGCGCTTGCTTCTCGCTGAACAGTTTCACCTCTTCTTGCAGTTTGTCATACGCGTATCCGCACGATCGGGATTCCAGCTCGATGAGAAGGTTCTTCGCATCCATCTCTTTCGCATATCGCTCTTGCAAAGCACCGATTTGGTTCCCGAGGGAGGCACACAACTCGCGTGATTGCTCTTCGAGTTCCAAGCGTTCCAGTGCGCTGATCGCCTGTAAAGGGAGTCGCTGAGCTGCCTCCATTTGCGCTCTGAGCTCTTCAAAGCGATCATTCATCTGGAAGACCGCCTCTTCTCGTGCCGCACGTTCGATCATGAAGCGCACTCGTTCAATTTGGGAGTCTGCTTGAATCTGCCACATGCGTGCATTCAATTCTTTCTCCAGCTCCGCCAGTCGGGTGAAAAAGGGTGCATCGCTCTCGTACAGCGCAAGATCAACTGCAAGTTGGCGTTGCACAATTTCTAGCCCTTTCTTGCGTTCGATCGCCTGCGAGAGCTCGTCAAGCCTCGCAGCTTCTTCTCTCCCCCAGTCTCGCCAATGCTGCTCCGCCTCGACGTAGCTCTTGAACAGTACGAGCTCTGCCTCGTCTTTCAGAAATGCGGCAACCTCTTCGCTGGTCATGGCTTCTTCACTTGCCATCGTCTCGCGCTCCTCTTTGAGCGTGATCTCCTTCCTCGAAGCACCCGCATCCCCCTCTTCGCCAGCACCAGTCGCATTGCGCTTCCCATCAGTGTCGTCATCATCGTCATCCTCTAAAGGCGATAGCGTCACGAACCGCACACTAGCGCGTTCCAGCTCCTCGTCGCTCGGCCGTGGTTCTCCAGGAGGCGGCAAGGGAACTTCAAGTCGCGATATTGTCTTCACGACGCTGTCCAGGTCTTGCCGAACCTCCGGTTGACGACTTCGGATTTCATCGCACAGAGCGAACAGCTCTTCTCCTTTCGCCTTGGCTTCTTCGTGGCGAAGGGAGCTCTTCTCAAGCAAATCGAACTCCAACTGCTCAATCTCCAGCACCTGCGCTTCGATGCTTTTCATGTGGACATACTCTTCATCCAATTGGTGGTGAAATCTCACACGTGGGTCCAAACTAATAGGAATCGTCAAGTACGGGCGATCTGCACGCGCTTGCAGCACAAACGCATCGAGTTCCTGCTCGAAAAGCTCGTCGTCTTTGGAGATCGTCAAACCTTTCTTCCCGACGGACTCTTTGCCAAGTTTCGGCTGCATACTTTTGCTGTTTTTCTTCTCCTGGGCTTCTGCTTTCGCTTTGGCAGCGGCTTGTTCCCGCAGCAGCGCCGTCCGCTTCTTGCGCTCGGCGTCCCTTTTCGCGTCGTCTTCTTCGGCTAATGCTTTTTGCTCGTGCTCAAACGTTTCCCGACTTGCATTAGCAAGCTGCAGCGCAACGGCTCGCTGCTGAGCTTGACATTTCGCGAGATCGAGCTGCAAGCGCTTGCATTTCTCCAGTTCTTGAGTCATCTGCTCGCGGAGAGCAATGGGGTCCGCTGGCTTGTCTTCCTCCTCCTCTTCCTCCTCTTCACCATCAGCAGCATCTCCATCGTCTTTGGCTGAAGACTTTGCTGCGGTTTTCACTCTCGCATGATCAAGATCATCGCTACTATCGTCGCTGTCACGGTCACTGCCATCGCTCCTCTCGCCGTCGTCGTCTTTCTCGTAGAAATGCTCCAGTCCGTAGCTTTCCTTCCAGTCCATTTTCACATGATCCCACTGCGACGGAGGTTCATATGCCATCGCGAGTGGGGGTTCCCACACGCTCTGCCCCGTCTGCACGTTCATGTAGTAAATTTGCTCGGGCACTTCTTCGCCTTCCGCGGTCGTTGTCGCTGGCGCTACGACCACGCTCCATTGCTGCGAGGCTTCGATCTGTTGGCGAACACGCTCTCTCGCTACCCTCCGATGCACCAGCGCAAGCAGTCGCTGATGGCTGCTGTTGTCCGTGGCAATGTCCTTCACGAATCCGATCTCTTTTGGCGACTCGTACGGCTTCAGGAGCGTCGGCAGCACCAATCCGTCGGGCCAGAGCTCCACGAGCCACTCTTTCTCTTCGCTGCGCTCGTGCCTCTCCTTGTTGAGTCGGGATTGCAACGTCCTGGCGCGCGTTTCCAGGTCGGCGATCTCACGCGCTTGCTGTTCGGTTTCCATGCGTTTCGCGTGTAGCAATGCTTGGTTGGCGGCGAGTCCGCGCTGCAGTTGCTGCTCACAGCGCGCCAAGCGCGTGTTTTGCTGCATCAACATGTGGAAAAGCTGGTTTTGCGTGGTCGCACATAGCGCTTCCAGAGCACTCGGGAGGTCGGCGAAAAGCGTACCCGTCGACATCGACACGACAGTCGCTTCCATCTCCATCGTGGAGCCAGACACTGGCTGCGTGCGTGTATTGCTTTGGAGCTTACGCGCGTGGCAGTGAGCGCATTTTCATCCTCGCTGTGCCATTTGCTCGATAATGCGGCTTTTCAAGATTGGGATCGAGTCGAGCCGAGCCGACTCGAACCACCTCCAGATGCAGACCTCCGGCTCGGCTTGTTTCTTCATCCCAGAATGTTCCGTTGACACTGTTCATGAGATAATCAACCGAGGATGACGCTCTCAATCCTGCAGTGTTGTCTCGTTGAAGCGCTTTGCATCCATTAAATGCAAAAACGTACACGCACACACACACACAGCAACCAATGATTTGTAGCAGACTCGTCGCTTTGCATCAAGAGTAGACAAGAAAGATGCCACTCAGTTGTCGTGTTGACAGAGAGATCTGCATATTTACCATCTCCAGAAAGCGAGCATCCGTAATCATGCGTGTCTACCGTACAGGACACAACAGTCGGAAGAGCTTGAATTTCGTATGGGATGCCGTCTCGCCCGCGAAGAGGCGCAATCCAAAACCAAAAGCGCTGTCGTCAGAGGATGCGCGCCTCTAGAAATGCATACCCAGCCAGATGGTCGAGTTTTCTTCGCACAGTCACATGGGATCGGTTTGGGTATGCTCAATGCAACTGTTCTGCGACAATGCAGACGAGGCATGTCTCTGCAATTGCATATTTGCGTTGATCGCGAAGTTCAATGTCCTTTTCTTCTTTCCAACTGATGATGTACAACATAAAACAGCACCGATTCTTTCTATTCCGATCGACTTTTATGGGGCGATGGAGATCTCGACCCCCTTTGGTTTGTTTCAGCAAATGGAAAAGGGTTCTCGAGCTGCTATTGCAGTGCTCAGCGATTACAGAGGTCAAACAGAGCAAAGTCAACCAGCATGGGGTTCTTGGTCGATCCCGGAGCGGCTTTTCGCATTTTCTCGCGACACCGAACCCCTTACCGAGCAGTCTGGGGATGCTGCGACACTGAGGACAGAAAGTTTTCGGAAGCGAAGAAAGCGGTTCATTTGCGAATTTTCTACGAGACGAGCACACACACACAAATAGGAAGCAGCATGGCGCAGATCTTGAAGCGCCAGCCGACCCAGTACGTGGAAGAAGACTACGAAGACACCAACGTCGGCTACTGGCGGCTCCGTCAACCCACAGCGCAGCGAAGCGAGGAGAACGAGACCGCCCATGGCTCGGATACCGATTCCGACAGTGAGTACGAGCGACTCTGGCAAAGCGATGCGTCCACGAGGAAGATCTTGGACGCGAGCGAGTTTTACGACAAGTTCATGCCGCACGGAGACGCCGTCTCGGAGTCGTTGCTGCAGTTCTGCGGGAGTTTCCCGATCCGCATGGCGCCGATTGTGTTCTCGTCGCTTGTGCGCCGGTTCACAGACATTCGCTTCAACTGGGAGACGAAGACGCTGCAGTCGTTTATGGAAGTCGCCGTGTGGACGAGCGTCACGTACGTGGCGTTTTCGATGTACAACGACTTCCTGTTTGCGTTCCAAGTGGGCACGTTTGTCGGCGCGCTGATGTCGATCTGCGATGAGATGATGCTGCACTTTGTGCGTGGTCTCGCGCGCGTGATCCGCAACCAGCGTGGTGGACGCGAGCTGCTGGAGCAGCTTGGCTTTGATGTGCCAAAGAACGGGAAGGCAGCAACGGATGGCCATGAGGTGTCGTTGATCAAGAACCTGGTGTTTGGGTACTTGGGTGTGGTCGTGCTGCGCTCCCTGTGGGAGCATTTCCACGACGTCAAGTACTTTGCGCTCTTGGCTGCTGCTGCTGGGGTCGCGTTCGTTATCACGGCCGAGTTTTTCTGTCTGTGGCTTCCCACTCGTCGAATCGGACTCACGCTGCAATCGCGGTTCACGAAGATCCAAGAGAACTGGAACGAGCATGCGTGCCGCTCGCTTGTCGAGCTGTTGTGCTGGACAATGTCCACGATGTACTTTTACTACTCGTCGGAGGATTTCTTTTCGTCTTTGCAACTGGGCACGCTCGTCGCGGTGGCCGTGTGTCTTGCGTCGGGATTGGAAGATCTCCCGGATATCGTGAGCTCGGACGAGAACAAGTTTCGCATGGGCGAGTACACGTTCTGGCAAGACCACGCGAATGGCGATGCGTTTCTGACGGTCGCAAATGCCGTCGTGTCGGTGCAGAATGCGTTGTTGGCATGCGGACGGTCGATCCAGAGCGAAGCGATGAACATGTATGAGAACTGGGGTGAATAGCTCCCTAATTAAGAGTCACTCAATCTTGCATCTTCCTAATTTAGAATCACACACACCGATATCTTCCTACTTGAGTGGTCTCTGAACCCTAATCTGTAGAGATTGCTCATCAGTGCATTTTTGGTCTGATTCTCACGATCCGAGCCGAGCCGGCTCGAGATCCAGTTTCCGACACTTTTCCTTTCGAATGCGAAAGAATGTCGGCTCGCTCTAAAAATAGGGTGAGTGCGTCACTCGCATTGAGTGAGTGAATCGGTCCGATCGATGCCCATCGAAGCACCACCACAGCTGGATCAGTAGCGTCATTGATACATCCAAGCAGCCATGCACTCTCACGTGCTCAAACGTACTGGGAGCGCAGTTGGCTCCCACCTAGAGGTTGCAGCTGCAAGTGCGCTCGCTGCCGATGTCTCGAAGCTCAAACAGTTCCTGGATGCCGGTCGCGGCAAGACCGTGGTGATCACGGGAGCAGGCATCTCGACGGACTCGGGGATCCCAGACTACCGTGGCGCAAATGGCGTGTACATGCGCAATAAAGACTTCAAGCCGCTGCAATACCAGGACTTCGTCAAGGCGCACACGTACCGCCAGCGGTACTGGGCACGCAGTTTCCTTGGGTGGCCCAAGATCCTGCACTCGCAGCCGAACGACTCGCATCACGCGGTGACGCATCTGCAGCAGCATGCGATCGTGTCGGATATCTTGACTCAGAACGTCGATCGGCTGCACTCGAAGAGTGGCGCGCACGACGTGCTGGAGCTTCACGGGTGCCTCCACGAGGTCGAGTGCACCAACTGCCGGAACGTGGTCAAGCGACAGGAGTTCCAGGAGAAACTCGGCGAGATGAACCCGAAGGTCGCGCAATGGTCGATTCTGAACCCGGGAAAAGACTCGGGCGACGTCGCGTCCAGTGTGAATCCGGATGGCGATGTCGACATCACGTGGAACTACGACGACTTCGCGTACCCACCGTGCCTCCAGTGCGGAGGTGTCATGAAACCAAAGTGAGTCGTGTGTCTTTCCTACGTACGGACGTGGTGGTCATTGTGGTGCTAACTGTTTATGTGTTTCACTAGGGTGGTGTTCTTTGGTGAAAATATGCCTGTGGTCGTGAAGCACCAGTCGTTCGAGCACGTCGACAACGCGAAGGCGCTTTTAGTTGTGGGGTCGTCGTTGCAGGTGTTTTCGGCGATGCGGCTCGTGACCCGTGCACGCGAGCGCAAGATCCCGATCGCGATCGTGAACTTGGGACCAACGCGCGGCGATGAACTCTGTGACTTGCGACTCGACACGCACTGCACAGATCTGCTGACGACTGTGGTGAACGACTTCGTGTAGATCAGGGATGCGCCTCACGATGTGCAACAAACTGCGCATTCATACCAGACGGAAGACTTGGAGGTAGAGCGGAAGATGCAGCGGGAGTAAGGAGCGGATAGAAGAAGAAAAATGAATGATGCGAGCGAGCAACGCGACTTGCTTCTCTTCAAAATAGGGGGTTTACACATGAACGACGCTGCCAAAACAACACACGACATACCTTTCTTTCCTTCTACGACGCAATAAAGCAAACTAACTCCACACGGTGCGAGTGGGCAAGGTGGAGCCCGCGTACACTGACTTTGGCAAACTAGCTGGCTTGGTAGCCGAGTCTGGTCCAGACGTGGCAGTCGCTTCTTCCACGACTGGAGAAGACGACGATTTGTCGCTTGCAGCTGCTGGGTTCACTTCCGAGGGACTCTCAAGACCGCTAATCGCAGCATCGAATCCAAAAGTAACCGATGCCGAGTGGTCAAATGGCTTTCTCTCCATGATCTGGCTGCTGCCGTGCGCAAGAATAGGAACCGCAGCGGCCGCTTCTTTCAACTGGGCGTCCGTAAACGTGCGCTTGTTCGCGGTCGCAATTTTCACACCAAGGGAAGGACCATCGAACTCGGGTACGTTCTTCTGCACGGCACGTCCCAAAGCATGAATGCAGTTCACCACCAACTCCACCTTCTTGAGCTCAAACAAGTCCACGGTCTCGAAAAGATCAAACTCCGCGACACCAACGGAGCGACACGCACGGAGGAACGCAGTGATGTTCTCCATTTGCTTGAACGGCATCGGGGACGTTTGGATTCGCGGGATCAAACCGGGTCGGATTTTGTTCATGAGGTTGCACAGAAGCACGCCGTCCTTCAAGCTGTCTCCAAAGCTGGCGAGGAACTTCTCGTTCAGCACACCCTCGATCCATTCCTGCGCTTCTTCTTCTGGCGTTGGTCCAGTCTGTAAGGTTGGGCTCAGACCAGGGATCGAAGACGCAATCGGAGCAGGAGGTTCCAGAGACACCTGCTCAATCGAGTTCGCAAGTTGGGCGAGGTTTTCGCTGTTTCCAGACGCGGGAGGCGTCGAGGAAGTGTCAAACCGACTTGCCACGTTACTAGACTCGGTGCGCACTGGCGCGGGGTGGTTGAAAAATGCCATTCCAGCTCGGACTTTCGATACGAATTCAACTTTCTCCTCTGACGGTGGCGGCGGCGGAGGAGGCGCACGGTGGAAACTCGTCGCTGCCTCGGCACCGAACGTCACGCTGTTGCCACGACTCACGTCCAAACGCTGCATGGTACGGAAACTGCCCAAACTCATCAACGAAGGCGCATTTCTCGCTTCATTCAGCTTCTCTTCGGTGAATGTTCGTTCGTTTTTCACCGATTCCTTCACGCCTAAAGTAGGACCGTCGAAATCGGGGTAATTCTTTTGCACCGCACGACCGAGCGCGAAAATGCACCGCACCACGTGACCTGCAAAGAAAGAGAGACATACCAATAGGATTGAATAATCACGCAACTAGCTATATGTCCCATCAAGGAGCGCAAGTGAACACACACTATCGCACACACAACGCACCTAAATCCTTGAGCTCAAACAGGTCCACGGTCTCGAAGAGGTCGAACTCGTTGACACCCATCGTGCGACACGCTCGCAGGAACGCCGACACGTTCTCCATCAGCTTGAACGGCAGCTTCGACTTGGTCTCGATGCGCTTCACCACATCCGGGTGGATCTTATTCACGAGTGTGCACAGCACCACGCCGTCGCGCAGACCCTCGCCGAACTCGTCGCCGATCTCCATGTCGGAGATCGCTTCGATCCACTCGCGCGCTTCGTCTTCCATGTCGTAGTCGTATCGCTCGGCGGCGCGGCGCGCAAGCTCCGCATCGAGACCGTAGCCGCCTCCGCGCGCTTGCACTGGTGGGCGGGACATCCTTCGCAGACACACACACGTCCAAAGAGAGAGAGAGAGAGAGAGAGAAGGGGAGATCTGGCGCTCTGACTGCTTCGCTTCGAATTCGAATATGATCGATGCAGAGGTGTGTGAGGAAGGGACGAAAGCGCGGGTGGTGGCTGTAGTCTGTTGTAGGGGACGAGAAAGGTCCACTCTTTGGTCCCGAAAAGCGTCAGCAGTTCTCAAAGAACAGAAGGTGGAGAAAGTCGGAACGTCCGTTTCTGAGATAGCACAGGTGAGCCCTCCAGGAATGCATATTCTTGAGCTCGTTCGATTCGTATCATTCTCACAGATTTATGGTGTAATGAAGGCAATGGTGGATGCATTTGTGACCGGGAAGAGCAAAGTGGAGACTTTTATGTGACTAGGAAGGATGTAGAGGGTGGTTGGACATGCAGTAGAGGAGGGATGAGGACTGTTGTGCACGAACGACATGCGTCAGGATCGAGGAAAAGCAAGGATCTATCCAGTCGAAGCCGACAGACAGCAGGACCAAGCAGACAGGACGGACCGACTCCCACATCCTCCCTCTGCCATGCTTCCGTCTCTGCCCTGCTTCCGCTTTCTGCGATGCCAATCACAAAATGGCCGCCATTTTCTACAGCGATCCACACAAACGAGAATCAGACCGCATGTCCACTCTCTCTCTCTCTCTCTCTCTACGATGCGATCATGCGTCGTCGTTCATGCTGCCAGTTCGTACTGGCAGTGCATCATTCTGGCTGACTCTGCTATACAGTTGTCCATCTGTGCATTGATTTGTGTGGTACTGTGCTGCGCTTGCGTTTCGTTGACGGTGATCCATGTGATGCTGCGTGGATGCACATACCGTCTGCTTCAACTTCAATGAACACTTGTTTCTCTTACAAAATGCAACCGCGACCAGCATTCCTCCTCCTACGATTTGCCTGTGCATCTCCACACACTTCAACACCACAACCGCCACAATAAAAAAAAGCAAAGGAGCTCTGCTCTACGCATCGTTGATCGACGAGTTCGATTTGGCGGCGTCCCATGCCTGCGCGAGTTTCTTGGAGCTGCGCAGCAATGGCGCGAGCTCTTCTTTCGTGCCGTCTTTTTTCCTGGACAACAGCAGCGCCGCGGCGGCGCGAACGGAGGTGGATGTCGCGTTTGGATCTGGATTCGTCGTGGATGCGTACTTGGACACCACGGGGCTTCTCTGCGGTGTTGCACGTCGCTGCGCGGGCGTGAACCGTGGTGGTGTACTCGCCGAGTTGCTACTATCCGCTGTAGCAGAATTGCTGGCAGTGGTACCAGTCGCAGATGATCCGTCATCGTCCATGTTTCTGCCGCCTCGCTTCACCTTCTTGGCCGCGCTCTTGTACAATTTGTACTTGAACGCAAACTCCTGCTTGATCATCTCCAATTCGACTTTCGGCGGCACACTGCGCACGAATTTCCAGAAAATCCAGATCGCCACAAACACGAGATGCTCGCACACCAAGACCATCACCACGCGCGTGGTCACGGAGAAGCAGCTAAAGTCGGGACCAAAGCGGAAGTGGCGAAAGTCGTTCCCCACGGCCTTCGTGATGCGCTTGGAGCATGCGGGCGAGAAAAACTCCATCGCACCCGTCGAGATGAAGATCAGACCAATGTTCACGGTCACCCCCACGCACGCCAGCACATGCAGCACGACTTTCCATTCGCCGATGCCGCCGGCTTTGCGTGGGAAAGGACGCTTGGTCGTCCGGCACAGACGGAACCCATCGCCACGCGTCTTGAGCGCATTCACGATCATGCACGCCACGGGCATGAGCGGCCAGAGCATGGAGAACATCACGACGAAGCCAAACTGCACGGTCGCGTCATGGTAGTCGCCGTACGGATCGTAGTCGTCTTGCTCGGACTCGAACAGGATCTCGCGCGCCTTGGCGTTGAGGGTTTCCATTTGCTCGTCGTCGTTCTCAAAGAAGCGCGCCTTCGAGAGGTTCGTGAGCTGGGCGTACTCGTCGCGGTACGCCATGTCGGCGATGATCTGGCGCTCACCCTTGGACTTCACGAGTTTCATGGCTTGTCGGTCCGTCGCCTTGAGCTTCCGCTCGTGGCGACAGCGATTGATCCAAGGCACGAGCACCGCGATCAGCAAATTTAACCCTTGGGTGACAATGATCGGCGTGAGGAACAACGTCTCGAGGTCCAAGTGGTTGATGTCGAACGTCACCCACCCTTTGCATGGGATGCAACGCGTTTCCTGATAGTCCAGGAAATACCACGAGGGCGGACACGCGTTGCAGTCGTCGCCGGAACGATTCAAATAGGGACCAAAGCAGCAATTCGACGGATCTTTCCAAAGCATCGAGTTCAAAAAGCTCGTAATGCGGTCGCCGGCACCGGGGATCACGTACACGAACGCCAGCAAAAAGAACCACGTGTAGTAGTTGAGGAAATCCATGATAAACAGCTTGCGCACCATGGATTTCTCGAATTGCTCGATCGTTTTCCAGTTTTCCCACTCCGTGAACATCCGCGCGGCTTTCGTGACTATGAGGCTCCATTGCACCACATCCACGAACAACCCGTAGCAAATGCCACCGCCCAGGATGTAGAACCATTGTGCCGAGAACAGCCCTTTGTCTGGGAACCGCACCTGCAGCACTTCAAACACCGTGATCCAGCACGCGATCACGAGCATCATGATCGAGATTTGCAGCACCATGAACAGAATGATGGCAAAGTATTTCGGGTAGCGCTTCCAACTCGCATACGATTGATCGGGCAACCCGGTCACAGGGTTGATGAAATCCTCGCCACGGAAATTCGGATTGCGGTACACGATCGCCTTCGTCTCCAGGTTGTTCGCCCACTGATAGTTGAGCTCGTTGTTGCGTCGCGACCAGCTCTTCAACACCCAGTAGCTCCACACCACGGACACCAGGATCGCCCAGACCACAAGCACGCGCATGTACATCACTGTGCCCAGCGTGCCTCGGAAGCACGTCAGCAACACACCGAGGATCGCGATCGGCACGAGCGATTTGTTGTACCAGTCCATGAACGCGAAGTAGTAAGCCACTTTCTCGCCGAAATGCGCGCGCATGTTTGCAAGAAAGCGCTGCGACAAATGCTCCAGCTTGGGGGTCTGGATAAAGGTCTTGAGCAAATACTCATTGGTCGCCGGGTCGTGCACGGGGAACACACTGTGCACATGCGGGTTGTTATGCGTGGTGATCTTGGCGCCTTCCCGGATGACGTGGTCGATCACTTGGATGCGATCTGCGGGGGTCACAATGGGGTTGCCTTGCACCAATGCATCCACTTCCCGTGAGTTCCCGTTGCGCAACCACGTTTGGAACTTGAGCCGTCGACCGTACTCCGTAAGCGCTTCCTCGTTGCCGCGCACCAGTAGCACGAAATATTTACTGCCCTGGCTCGCGCCTTTCACCATGCGACTGAAATCGCCTTCAATGATATCGACGTCGAGTCCATTGGAGACCAATTTCTCGACGATGCGACCTTCGGGACCGTCGTGCTTTTTCTCGGGAGAGCTGCCAATGACCGCGGTGTCGTCCTCAAAGTCTTGTTTCCGGTGGGTCACGATCGCGAAATCGTAGAACGTGCCTTCCAAATCCGATCCTACTGCACAGGAAATCCACACAAGCATAGATATACATTATAAATCGCTAGGATCATGCGTGATGGAGAGGTGAGAATGTATCCATTCTACCTCGCAAGTAGCGGTATTTGCCCGGCTTCAGAAGCGACTCGCCGGTTCGTGGAGACACTGGGGGGGTGAACGACCACTGGTCGTCCTGGACCGCGAGACTCACGACACTGGACGACAAATGGCGCTCGTCGCGCTTTTGGATCTCCATGGGTCCACTTGCGAGCTCTTCGATGTGGATCTCTGTCTCGGGACTGCTCGGCGTTTGCGTTGTCGTGTCGGTCATCACTCGCGTATCTATTAGTAATGGACGAAGCGAAGGAAGCAGAGTTCACACGCACACACACACACACACGCGCGTGGCTCTCTGGTGATAGTGATCGCTCAATGGTTTGCTTTGTGCGCGCACAGAGCACCACGCGCACACAGGTAGAGAGAGAAAGAAGCGTGAATCAGGATGAGTCTGTCTTCTGCGTGCGTTGCCGAAGCGTGTGCGTTGCCGAAGTGTTAGACAAATCTCGCTTCTGATTCGAGAGGGAAACCGCCACACAAAAGAGCGCATTCGCAGCATGTTCTTCTTCGGTAGGTATTTGGTCTGCGGTTACGGGCCAATTGGCTCTTATTGACCTAGAGAATCCAACAGCATCTACTAAATGCTTCCACTCAAGTATCCGATCGATGCCTATTTTTGCTGATGATAATGTCTCACAAGGAATGATGCTCAATTTAAATGACAGCATGCAGTAAACATCAAACAGAGAGGCTACTATTCGGTGAAAGATAGTTCCTCTCTTCCATACAAAAAAAAGGAAAGACAAAAAAACGGTGCACCGCAGAATGGCTACACCATGCATGTTGCCATCGGATGACGCTTTTTGTACTGTGTATGCAGCATCCTGCGTCTTCTTTCTGTGTTGCATTTCTAAACCGCGAGCTTCTTCTTGATGTAATGCAAGAGAACCGCTGCAGGTCGCTCTTCGTAGCCTTGCAGCGTGGCGTGGCTCGAGAGCACTTGGTCCCCGAGCAAGCGGTTCAGCAGCGTCACGCACACGACGGCGACGGGGATGTGCAGCTTGTGGCAAAACGCGGCAAAGCCACGGGCTTCCATCTCAATGTTCTTCACACCCGAGGACGAGCACAGTTCCAAAAACTTCATTTTGTCGTCCAGCGTGTATTCGCAGATGGCGCCATCGAGCCGACCTTGGCCCTCGTAAAAGTCGTCGCAGGTCAAGGTCTTGCCCACGGCGAACGGGAGACCCACTTCTTCGGCAGCGTCCGTGATTTCGTCGATCACGTTTGGCGAGCAGATCGAAGGACGCTGCACGATGTCGCCGAGGATCGCGACGTCATCGACGGATTCCATTTTGTTGTTCACGCCTTCGGAGGTGATCACGACGGTGCCGGGTTCAACTCCGACACCACCGCTCGTGCCCATGCGGATGTACGTGGCGTTGTTGGCTCCGGCGTACTCGAGCAGCTTGGTGACCTCGTGCAGCAAAATGGAGACCGAGGGCATACCCATGCCGTGGTTCGCGATCAGCACCGGACCCACTTTGTACACCGTGTAGCGGGACGTACTGCCGATCGGGTTGAGCGCGTATCCAAACGGAGTCTTGATCTCGAGGGCATCGGCGACGCATTGCGCAAAGTGGGTCATGCGCTCGGCACTCCCCCCAGTGATGAAGAAGCGCACATCGCCGAACAGCTCGACGATCTTTTGCTTCTCGTCGCTCGAGCACGTCAAGCCGATATGGTACAACACATCGGAGTCCATGTCGCGGATGTGCGAGTTGACGACGTGGTGCGGTTCATTCGAGTGCTTGTGCACTGGACTGGCAAGGTGGAGAAGGGTGTCCGCAGCTGGAGCCATGGTGCGTTGGTTGGTTGCGACGGTAAGCTTGGTTTCAGTGTCCCAAAGATGGCAAATTGGAAAGTGAGCGCTCCATTTGGTCCAGGCGTTGTCGCAGTGGCAGGCGCAAAGATCCGCCGTCATGGCAAAATGCGCAAGAGCCAGCACATGTGCATTGCTCTCTGCTGGCACCTCGGAGCATAAAGACACGCGCATGTGCTGCATTGTGTGTCCCCGCGGCAAGTTCAACATCGCCCTTCACACGTGCTACCGTACCCTGTCACACATGCACGCATTCACACGCCTGCACATCTACACTGTTTGCCAGCGTGACGGCGCGTGCTCGTCAGCGTGAATGCCATTTGCACTTGAGAAGGCAATTCTGGATGCGAACCTACCGATTCGTTGCGTTTCTGTTGCGATTCACCCAGAGTGCGCACCCAGTCAAGTCTGGGTGAAGGGTTGCACAGTTTCGACCATTAACCCATGACCCAAGAAAATGGGTGGAGAGAAGCTCACCCACCCAGAGTCGTCGTCCGTTTCTGCATCCGAGCGTTGCAGCTCGCCTCGTTTAATAAGAATGCTGTTTCTCAAATGGACTGTATGCGTTAGTCGTCTGTCACTTCCACTATAGAGAAATCGACACCTCATATAAAGAGGGATATCCTTTTTGCAAAAAGGCAAAAAATAAAGTCACTCTTCCGAACTGGAAAGATCGCGGAAACTTCAATCTTCCGCCTTGTGTCCGCTCACTCGTTCGACCAACGACGACGCGCCATTTTAAGGCGGCACTCTCCCGACCAAGTCTTCAAGCTGGTGCACCCATTTCGGATCTCTCGGTGTCGCAGAGAGAGAGAGAGAGAGTAAAAGAAAAACCATATCGCGCGTCCATCACCACCACCACTACTCGATTCTTCTTCCTGCCTTCCGCGAATCGACATCCATCCATCCCTCTATCCTTCCATTGCGATCTCGTGCTCTGCGTTAGGTAGTCACAACGGACATCTCTCCTGCATGAGTTCGTTCGTGTCGTATCCGATCCGGTTCGCCACGCAATGGAATAATCATGCAAGCGACCCAAGTTGCGGTATCAGTGCGCAGATCGCCGCGAGCGGGGTGACCGACCCGGGGGGAGCCAGAGGGAGCGTGAACCAAGACGCGTTCTTCTCGTTCTGCGACCCGCACCATGGCGCGATGGTGATTGGCGTGTTTGACGGCCATGGCAAGGAGACGGGACGAGAAGTCGCTCTCGCCGCGAGAAACTACTTTGAAGCGCACTTCCAGAGTTTCACTGCCCAGCAGTACGAAGCGTTGGAGCAAAATCCACAGCAGTGCTTCCACGACATGTTTCTGGCGTGTCATCTCGCGATTAAAGGCATCTTGAAGGCCGTGTACGAGCGCCGTGGGTTTGTCGTCAAGGAGCAGGACGAGTACATGGTGAAAGCGAGCACAGGTGCAGAGCATAGTAGCAGCCAGGTCACGTGTGTGCGAGGAGGCACGACCGCAACGCTCGTGGTGATTATAGACGGCGGACGCAAGATTTTCACCGCAAATGTCGGGGACTCGTCGGCCATGATCGGAGCGAAAACGTCCATTTTGAGGCAATCCGACATCCTTGTGCACGAGGACGTGACCGACCCAGCAGCGTCGAAAGACGACGGTCGTGCGAGCAGCAGCGAGAAAACGCGTCGACCCAACGGACCTTCCAGCACGCTGATGCTCACGGGCGAGCACTCCCCGGACAGCGAGCGTGAGTTCCTACGCGCTCGCGCTTTCCGTCGCTGCGCATTCAACCGACAGATGCCCGAGCTCCGGTTTCTATTCGATTCTTGTAACGCACGCGCGAAGCGGACGCCGATTTTCCAAGTTGCAAGCAACGGCGACATTCGACAGAAGAGGAAGGGCGAGTACTTGAAAAACATACGGGACGAATGGGCGACGGTTGTTGCCACCCCCGCAGAGTGCGCGTTCCCCGACGCGTTAGCGTTTACACGCTCGCTGGGCGATTTCCACATGCACACGTTTGGCGTCAGCTGCGAGCCAAGTGTGCGCGAGATCTCCCTCGAGCGTGTCCTGCGTCGACGCTTTGGCTGGAGCGGTGAGAACCAGCACGAGCATCATCACGACGATGTCGCCGCAAGCACCGACAGCGAGAATAACAACGACAGTGACGAAGATGCGCCGGTCGAGTTGATGCTCGTGGTCGCATCGGACGGCGTGTGGGACACCTGGCAATTCGACGAGCTCTTTCAATTTGTGCACCGTGGCGGCACCTCGAACGGGAAGCGGAGCGCTGCGCTGCAGAAGCAAGCAAGCGACGAAACCGGGTGTCCTCACACGCAAGCGCCATACCCCATCGACAAGACGGTCTCTGCGCTCATGGCTGCGAACCTCAAGCGTGCGCGCAGCATCTTTGGGGACGACGCCGACAACATGACGGTCGTGCTCTGTCATTTCCAGCTCGAATGCAGTCGTCTTCGCGAACTCTGCCACTAGCACAGCTTCCTCCACACTATTTTCAATATGTTGTTCCGCTGCATTGGTCCGTGCCACACTACTATGGGAACCTGGTGTCCCGTTTCTGGCCGGATCGGTCTATTCTCTCATGTAGTGTAGCCCACATAGGACTAGGCGTGTCATTATTGCTGCGAGCCAAACGGATTGGACGGATATCGTCACTTCCCGCACAATCGGAAAGCACACCTGCAGCGATGATGCGCATCGGACGATTGGTGCGTGCGGCGCACGTGCCTGTGCGCACTGCCAACGCGCTGGCGAATGGCACTGCTGTGCGCGGGTTCTCTTCGTCGACTCCCGGCACTGGTATGCACGCGAGCTCTGTGTGCTGTTGGAGCCTCAGTCGGCATTCTGCACTCATGCTGGTGGTCGATGCTTTTGTTGCTCATGTTCGCCTGTGCGTGTGTGATGTGTCTTTTTCGTACATAGAGTTGGAATGGATGAAGAACAAGGACCCGTACTGCAACGTCGGCGATGCGATCGCGGCCAAGATCGGAGTCAACCTGCACCGCCAGAAGAACCACCCGCTCAACATTATCAAGACCAAGATCGAAGGCTACTTTGACGACCTCCATGAGAACCACGGGTACGTGTGCGATACGTTTGATACGCTGCTGCGATGTGTGCCTGTTATCTGAGCATGGTGTTCCGAATGGCAGCCACCCAAAGTTCACCATGTTTGACAACTTGAGCCCTGTCGTGTCGACGGAAGACTGCTTCGACTCGATGCTTGTGCCAAAAGACCACGTGAGTCGCAAAGTGACCGACACGTACTACGTGAACCCAACGACCGTGCTTCGTGCGCACACCAGCGCCCACGAAGTGCCCACCATGAAGCAGGGCATCAAGTCGTTCCTGGTGACCGGCGATGTGTACCGTCGTGACGAAATCGATGCGAGCCACTACCCCGTGTTCCATCAAATGGAAGGCGCACGCATCTTCTCGGAGGTTGGTGCTTTGGCTATACATGTTTATTTTTGTGCAGCGCTTCCTATGTTTTCGGTGGTGGTGCGGATGAACTGACTCGCACCCTTTCGTGTCGTTTTGTTTGGTAGCTTGACGAAGCGATGCCACGTGAAGAAAAAGTGGCGATCGTGAGGGAAGAGCTCAAGAAGACCCTCGAAGGTCTGGTCGCGACGCTTTTCGGACAGGTCGAGATGCGTTGGGTGGACGCGTACTTCCCGTTCACGGATCCATCGCTAGAACTCGAGATCTACTTCAACGTACGTTCGTTCCCGAGCTTTCTCATATTGGCGTTATAAGCGCAGTCTTTTCTGAAGACTAAACGTGCGCCTGTCTATCTAAATCGCTAGGGTGACTGGTTGGAAGTGCTCGGCTGTGGCGTGCTGGAGCAACAGATCGTGCGCAATGCAGGCATTGGCGAAGAAGTCGGGTGGGCGTTTGGACTCGGTCTCGAGCGTCTCGCGATGGTGTTGTTCGACATCCCGGACATCCGTCTCTTCTGGTCGAAAGATCAGCGGTTCATCTCGCAATTCAAGGACGGAGAGATCACCAAGTTTAAGCCGTACAGCAAGTACCCTGGTTGCTACAAGGACGTGAGTTTCTGGCATGGCGAGGATTTCCACGAAAACAACCTCTGCGAAGTTGTGCGCGACGTCGCGGGCGACCTTGTTGAGCAGGTAAATCACCAACGAGGTTTTTTGCTGCTATGGTGGGGGTATTGACGATTGCAACGCATCGCTTATTGCATGGATGACATGCGACTAGGTTTCGATCGTGGATCAATTCCGTCACCCAAAGACCCAGCGAGAGAGCAAGTGCTACCGCATCATGTACCGCCACATGGATCGTAGCTTGACGAACGAAGAAGTCGATGCGTTGCAGGTACGCCTTTCGATGCATTGCGCTTCCAGGGACCATTTCTTATAAGGGAACGCAGCAACGACTCGTGGACTAATCTCTCTCTCTCTCTGTCTTGGTAGCTTTCTGTGCGTGATAAGATGGTGGACGACCTCGGTGTTGAACTTCGATAGATGATGAAGCAGCGCAGCAAAACGTACCCCACAGCAATCCCAAAGTCCGAAGGCGGCACCAGGACGCTTTGAGAAAAGAAGAAACAGCAACAAATCAATATACCCATCGATACCCACACCCTCTCAAAGGCATCAACATATCTTTGCACTAGTCTGCGTCGCTACCATCGTACTGTGCTGCATACTGCGTTAGTAGCCCTGGAGCACCGATGTCGAGCTCGCATGGTAGGAGCAAAGTGCGTCAGGCTCGTACGTGATCTCGTTGTCTGGATCGCACTCCCCTGCCTTTACATCGTCCGCTCTGGTGTCATTCTCATCGTCGTCTTCGTCAAGATCGCCGTGCGGCTCGTCCTCGTCATCCTCTGCTGCTGCCTCGTTCGCTTGCTGCTCCTGCCTCTGGAGACGAAACATGCTGAACATCTGCGTCTCTTTGAATCGGCGAATATAGTCGAAGGTCAAGTCGCTGAATTTCCGTGATGGATCCAGTGACGCGAAATGCGATGCCGATGTCCCCTCCACGCCAGTGCTCTTCTTCCGCGGGGACATAATGCCTTTGGAAGTATCGGCGTCATCTGGAAGCTCCGACCCTGCGCTCTCGCCCAGCGCTAACGCACAAATGAGCTCAACATATCGATGGATGCGAGTGCAGATGATCTCACACGCCTCTCCTTGCTGAACCGTGGGGAAATCGGGGTCATGGTGTTTGCCGAACAGTTGCGATGAGAAATATTCAAGCTCATGCACAAGCGCATCACATCCGGGGAGCTTGAGTTCGTGGTAGTTCATCAGATCTTCGTCGTGCATGCACAGGTTGTCTTGGTCCATATTCATCTCGATGACTCCTTTCATCGGCTTCGCCAGAGTTGAAAAGTTGAGGATGGACGCAGATGCGATGGAAACGCGACCCGCGATCAGCGGAACCGGAGCCTCAAGGAGCTCATCTAGCCTCGGCGGGAGCACGGTGATGACTGGACCGGCCCATTGCAGTGGCGCCAACAGTGTGATCAGTGCGAGCACACACGAGCTCACAATGTTGACATGGTCCGATACGACGAGCACTTTTTGCTCACAGCAGAGGCAGCCGAGAAGAAACAGCACTTGGTCCACCGAGAGTAAAGCAAACAGCGTTGGCGCAGCGTACTCGAGCAACAGCATTCTTCTTTCCATTTCCACACTTTCGCTGTGAGGTCGATGAAAGGATAGTTGTGTGATTTCTGGCGAGAGCACCATTCGACTCCATCCGCCCATTGGCGGAATGCGCATATGCTTGAGTCGGGACAGGATTGTCTGGAAGTGGTCGACGAAGTCGTTGAGGACGAGAGGCTTTGGGAGAGGCTGCTTCTCCTTTAACGCGAGTGCATACCTTTCGCCGCACTCCCTTCGTTTTCCTTCCCAGAGCACCGCAACACCGAACAACACCTTGAAGAACAAACTGAAAAACGGATACGGACTCAGGAGGCAGAGACAGCACTGTGTGCTCTGGGCTCTACTCTCTCCACCCCCTCCTCGCAGGTTGCTCGTTGCATCTTGTTCGTCGTGGATTTGCTGAGCGGATGGCTCGTCATCCGCGAACATTGGGCAAATCACACAGATGGCGTAGGTAATCTCGCAAGGATTGCTGGCGCTCGCGATGGTCAACACAAACGTGGAGTCCGCATTTCGATACGTGCGGTGGCGCTCCTGCAGTGTACGCTTGAGGTTTGCAATCGTGAAGTCGCTCGCTAGAGGAAGGCGCTCTCCGTAAGGGAAGCATAACTCTACCAAACCTTCTAACTCTGCCACTTCTTTTGTTTGAGATGGGTAGACACAAACCATCTTGGATGCCGGAGTTGCTGGAGGAGAAGGTTGAGGGGGTTCTTCTTCTGGTGCTGTTGTAAGTCTAGCTGGAGCTTCGACCGCCGTTCCGGGTGGATTCGTCGCCCCGCGGAAGCGCTGGGATACCAGATATGACAGCCAGCCAGGTTTTCTTTGGGGTGGAGGGGAAGGCTCTTCGGAAATGAAATCCAGTACTGTTTGTGAATATTGTCTTGTTAGACGATTTGGCTTTGTGAGCAGCTTGAATTTGGATGACGAGGGTGGCGGACTCAACGGAGCCGATTCATCGGGAATGACCGGTTTGCTTGCTTCCTGGTGACCTTCGGGGAGACTGCGGGTGCGCCGAAAGTCGGCGAACTGTGTGCGCTTCGCAAGAGGAAGTCGCTTGGGCTTCGCTGACGATGGTCCTGCGAGAACGACTGCGTATTTGAATAATTCACCAAGGGAGCTGTCTTCATATCCGATGAAGGAGCTGAACGACGATTCGTGTAGCGGTTGCCTGTTTAATTCTCGAGCGCCAGGCACTGCTTGCGGGGTTAACTGTGGTTGGCAAGGAGGAGGGGGTGGTGCGAATTCGACTGCGTCAGGCAGACGAATGCCATCCGTGCTCGCCGTCTCTGGAGTATCAGCCGTCGAGTCCGACTTCAAGATCGCCGAATCATCGCCGTCCAGGCGCGGACTCTTTTTGCTTGACGGAGTCTGAGCAGCAACGGCATTTTCGCATCGGTCTATACATTCGCTGCTTGCCAGCTGTGACAAATCTTCGTCTACCTCGTCGCTTTGAATGACAGTAGCCTCGAGCTCCGTGCTGTCCTCGCACTCTTGATTTGACGGTAGCCCTTGGAGTCCGATGAGCTTCTTCAATTCCTCAACTTCTTCTTCAAGCTTGGAGCATCGTAAACACTCCTTTCTAAGCTGGACAATCCAAGTGTTAGCACAGTTCGTCATAGACGGCTGCCTCGACCGTTCGGAACAAACCTTTGAACAACTCGCGCATTCGTGTTGCGCTTTGTAGTCCCTCAATTGAGTCGCTAGATGCTGAGACCGCGTTTTTTCGTCATGCAATTGCTGCTTGATCTCCTGCGAACGACACAGTGTGATTACTTTGCGAGCAGGATCCGTTATTCAGTTTTGGTAGACCTACTCGTAGTCTTCGACCCAGTTCTTGGTTCACCTGATCGCACAACCACCCGAGCATCACAGGCAAGGGTGAGCACAATTGCACGGAAAACACACTGCCTGTTGACCGAGTAGCCACCAACCTTGGTTTCCTTCTGAAACTTGCGCTTCCACTCCTCCGCCTTCCCAACCGCGCGAAACTCGACGTCGTGCATTTCCTGCATGCTACTGCGATTCGATCTTCGGTCTTCGATCTTCGGTCTTCGATCTTCGTCCAAGATTGTCCGTCGCTGTTGGCTCTGCAAACTCGCTCTTTCGACGACGGGTCGAACAAAACAAATCGAGTGCTCATTTGTGTTCTCGACAGCGGATCGCGCGACACGGCAGTTGCGATAATAGTGCCAACTCCCATTTCTTGTAACGACGAGCTCATCAAGAATAGACGACATGGTCGCTGACAAACTATATGCTCAAAATGCATTGGGGGAGTTGCGCGGACGCATGCTGAACCGAAGAAATGGAAATGCTCCTGGCTGCAAGAGCAGCTGCTATTGAGTGCATGATGCGAAAGCTGGCTAAAACATATATCTCAAGATGCAGATGCAGCAAGCAAAACTGATTCTCTAGGTCGTGCGAAGTCAAAGTCCCAAGCCTTGCTTAGTACCAATCTCCCCTCGGCGTCGAGGAAGAAGCTCTCGAGGACGTCGATGCATTCTGCGAGGTAGTCGTAGGCGCGGGATCCAAGCTGTCGACTGGAACCCTTCCGCTCAACGCAGACGTTGCGTGGCGCAAAACGGCCGATTCACATGCGATGCAATTCCCGCGGGCATCCATCAGCAGCGCCGAGTCTTGTTCCAGCTCGATGCGCTTGACGTGTGGTGCCCATCCAATTCGAGGACATGTGCGCGAGTCGAGACGCTCCGATTGCTTCGCTGGGATGTAGACATGCTCCGACACTACCCTGTAGCAAATTGATACTGCTGTATTGGAAACCAATAGGTAGCCTGCACACACACACACCAGCGAACGACGGATTCGTAACTACAACACCAAGTACCGTGACATATGCAGATAGAGCATATACCTTCAGGAAATGTAAACTCGGGTCGACAGTTTCGCTCCGTGGTGTTTTCGACGGCAAGCTTGCACAGCGACAAATCAATATCAACCATCCTGCAACCAAAGTCAGGCACACACATGATCAGATGGCGCTGTTTGCAGCACGGATGCAGCACAAAAACGACGCTCACCCTGCGTTCTTAATTGTAATGCTCTCGGTCTCCGGATCCGTGAAAATGAAAATATCCCCCGAATGCGTCCACGACAGCATTTCGCGCGGAATCGCATCAAGTAGTCTCGGCAACGGTTTCTTTAAAATCGCAACCCCCAGCACTCCGCAAAACATGGTGCACAGTGCAATCCATAATGCGACCGTATCGGACGCAACCAGCATCCCATGCATCTACCAGACCACCAAGTTAGCATCGCCACGAACACAACACACAAAGTCAATACCATCGTCCTTACTAGCAGCAACATTGTCAACATGCAAGTATGCACACATGCATGCGTTCGTGACTCCATGTCGCATTCTCACACTCTCACGTACTCGATGGGAGTCCGCGCCAAGTCGACACCGCTCTTGTCGCTGCTGCGCTGCTCTCCCCACGTGATGCTGACTGTGCATTTCTTCGTCTGCGCCGTCCAACGGACACATCGCACTGACTGAGTCCACATGGTCGCCTGTCGATGTGGATGCGGAGACGCGCGATGCAGCCACCACAGCTGTCAGCACCACTACTGCAAGCAGCATCGGTGTGGGACGGCGCTGCATTCGCGGGGACACACACCCCACACTGCGGTGCATCTGGTTGCGGACGACAGAGTCTGGGGGGATGCACTCGTCCATGCAGCGCTTCGCTGGTCCGAATAGGAAGTTCGTTCCATGCTGTTCCCATTTTTGGGATCGATTCCGCATCGTCGCACACAAACGACTTCAACACCAGCGGTTCGAGAAAAGACACAAAATGGCGGACCGGTTCTCCACGAAAGAGACCGTGGACTCGATGGGTTTCCAAACCAGGACAGCATCAAAAGTGTCCTATCTGAAACTTTGAATGACCCGGTTTCAACCGCTTGGAATGGAGTCGCTCGAACAATCGCGCTTTTATCCAGTTCTCGACTATCTGAATATGATAAACCCTTGCAAATCTGGTTTCTGAGGTTATCACAATTGAAAGGAAAATTAGCAGAAACCCCTATTCGCTCTGGGTTCATCCGAAGATACCTTCAACTCGCAAACACATCTCCTGCAACGGCATCGCGATGGAAAACCACATTCCGCAATTGCCAGCAACACTGCGACACCCTCGCTCTCGTCCAAACACCGATCGACCAAGAGACCATGAAAACATCCAACCCCCTCATCACTGCAACGATTCTTGCGCTCAGCACCATCGCCGCGGACTTGCCGACGTCCCTCGCCTCGGCTACATGGATGAAAAGCATCGATGGTCGTTCCATGTGGGCTCCCAACTGCGCCCTCAACGGCGAGGTCATT